>JAVYIG010017728.1:0-24622 GCA_035222895.1 Strongylocentrotus droebachiensis | reverse complement strand
GGGGCAACTGCCCACCCCCCCCCCCCCCCCTCATTACGCCAGTAGTCAAGGCGAAGAAATTGATACGGATTAATTCCTGTTGTCGTCGGAATATGATAGAATATAAATGACCTCTTGAAATGGACTTTGCACTTTTTTGCTATTCTACACAGTCGCTTTGAGATATGGTCAGGAAAGGAAAGGACATTGTGTATTCGTTCCTAAACAAAGTCTACGAGTCGGCACTTAATTCTTGGTACAAATGTGAAACTTCACGCTCAATTGGCTAGGTATCTTTTACCTGATGGTTCGATAGACCTACTCATTAGTTTATGTAGGCCAATGTTTTTTATTCATTCATACAAAGTAGGTATATCAATGTACAATAAAACACATTGGTTTGTACGTAATGATTATTGATTTTCATTCGTTCCAGCTAGGTTTATACCGTATACACACGCTACGAGGTGGCTTCTACTTTAGCATAGAAGCGTTGGCGTTTTGTTATTTATCATGGAAGAAGCGATTCAATCGACGAGTGAAGGAACTCATCAGAGAAACATCGAAGTTGATGTCGAACAGGAGAACGATGACGATGAGAGCACTGTCAAGCTTCAACGTACCCTTACTGTCTTCGACGGTATCATGATCAACGTCGGCATCATGATCGGAACCGGGATCTTTATCTCGCCGAAGGGTGTCGTTGCCGGTGTAGAGAGCGTTGGAGCTACCCTATGTGTTTGGGTGGCTGCAGGAGTCATCTCACTACTTGGTGCGCTATGTTACGCCGAGTTGGGCACCACGATCCCTGCATCGGGAGGTACGTACACGTACATCCAAGTCATCTTTGGAGATTTTGCAGGTTTCATCAACTTTTGGGCAGACACGGTCATCGTATCGCCATCTTCCAATGCCGTTGTTGCTTTGATGTTTTCCATCTACTGCCTGGAACCGTTTTACCCCGACCCAGATTGTCCACCCCCAAAGAAGGCCATTAAACTCTTCGCCGTCTTAAGCATCTCGTTTGCAATGTTTGTGAATTGCTGGAGCGTAAAACTGACTACACTCTTACAGAATACTTTGTCCATATGTAAACTGATACCTCTGTGTATCTTGATTATCAGTGGCTTTGTCAAAATGGGTATGGGAAGCACTGCAAACTTCAAGCAGCCCTTTGCATCAACTGATATCAGCGGCATGGGGACGGCACTCTACTCCTGTTTATTCGCGTACGATGGATGGCAATCCCTCAACGTTGTGACCGAGGAACTCAAGAACCCATCAAGAAACCTCCCAGCTGCCTTAGTCATCTCAATATCGATGGTAGCCTTCGTCTACACACTGACCAATGTTGCCTACTTCACAGCCCTGTCTCCATCGGAGCTAGTAAGTTCTGACGCTGTAGCCTTCACCTACGCACAGGAGGTCCTAGGAAAATACGCAGTTATAATCCCTGTCACCGTTGTCCTGTCAACCTTCGGCTGTCTCAACGGATCCATACTGTCCTCATCCAGGGAGTTCTTCGTAGGAGCAAGAATAGGGCACATAACCACATTTCTTCGCAACCATTGGAATTCGCCACAAAACGCCACTCCCGTGTATCATTTTAAACTCCATCATCACTATAATCTGGTGTTTCGTGGACAACGTATTCACCATTATTAACTTCTTTGGCTTCGTCCAGTGGTTCTTCTTCGGGGCCGCAGTCATCGGTCTGGTGTATCTGAGGTTCAAAGAACCCAACCGACCAAGACCTTTCAAGGTCAGCATCATTATCCCTATCATCTTTGTCGTAGTCTGCATATGTCTCACGATACTTGGGTTCGTCGGAGCACCCATGGACTCACTCATCGCAACCGCAATTATAGTAAGCGGGATTCCTTTATACTTGTTCATGGTTCGAACAAAGCCTCGAAACAAATGGATGCTCGATGTGAAAAGAAAGACTTCAATCTTTCTTCAAAAACTCATGTTTGTCCTACCAGAAGAATATAAAAATACGTAACGTATTTTGATCGAAGCTTGTGAGATGAAATAACGCGTTATTGATCTATAAGTGCAGGAAATCAAGAGTTTGCGAGAGAACATGGTTGCTAAGTTGTTATAAAGAACAAAAAATTCGAAAATAATATCGCTAGTGATATTCGTTTGTCTCGCAATGTGGTAAATAAGGAATCTAAAAGATCACGACGTTTCGTATGCTACTGCGATACTTCGTCAGGTGATAAAAACTACTGTAAGCAAGGGTCTTTTATACTCTACGGGAGGACCGTGCGGAGCGGTCCATAATTCGATCGATCAAAAAGGTTAAGTGATTGGTGAACCGGGCCACCTTCTTGCTACAACGTTCATATCTACGCATCAGTTTCAGGGCAGGGCGCCCGTATGTTCGATCAATAATGCTAAATATATTACTCATTGCGGATATAGTATCGAAAATAATATCGCTAGTGATATTCGTTCGTCTGTTTTTATCACCTGACGAAGTATCGCAGTAGTATCGCAGTAGCATACGAAACGTCGTGATCTTTTAGATTCCTTATTGACCACATTGCGAGACAAACGAATATCACTAGCGATATTATTTTCGATACTATATCCGCAATGAGTAATATATTTAGCATTAACAATAAATTCATTGCATGATCATAATATTTATTCTGAATTGGACATATTGAAAAGTCTAATGTCGTGTCTGGGTATTTAGGTGCCCGGGTCAAGCAATGAATCTAGCGAGAATGTGCAATAGATATTAGATATTAGGCCTACTTCGTTATCAAAACTTTGATCTTTTAAAATGTTATTTCATCAACATTCACTAGCTCAGATTTCAAAATAGTATATTCGGGCACATTGCCGCCCAAATAATTATAATGATATACAGGCACCTTAATATAAGGATATTCTGGCATGTCGCTCCCCAAATATGAATCAGGTGATCGTGGTGATGGCTGCTGGAATTAATCGTTCGAACTCTAAAATTCATCGGAAGAGCCCCCATCCCCCACCTCGTACGACTATGACAGCAACAAGGGGTGATGGAGTTGCGAATTTGAACAAAAGCCGCTTCATATTCAAACTTTCCCAAAAATTGTTTTTCTTTCTACACTGCAGAATAGATGGGCGCAAATGAAAAAAAAGCAACGAGAATACATTTAAAAAATGAATTTTCTTTATAAAAAAGACGCAAAGCTATTTGTACACAGTGGGGCTTGAACGAAATCCTGACGCAACACTTGCGAAAGAGCTCTAGAAACTGTTCACATCTTAACTGAACAAAAATTGAGTTCTAGCTAATACAATTTAACCTTCGGGGGTGCACAGCCCGTAAGGATTGTGATTCTCCTTCCTTTTCTCCCCTTTATATCTTTCTCTTTTTTTGAGATTTGTATTCGCCCCTCTCAGGTGCCGCCCGGGGCACGTGCCCCCTGCCCCCCCCCCCCCCCTTAGGTACGCCATCTGATGCTGTCATGAGACAATGCACATAATCATCTTTTGGAAGTCATAATTAGCTGATAACATGCACTGCATGTATACTTTTCTTTTTGCCATCTTCCTATTGTATGAACCGCTGCAAATTGAAATGAAATGAAATTATCATTGTACTGAAATATTTGCATAAATATGTTTTCACTATTCATCATCGCAGTTCAGCCATTAGGTTGTGATGGTATTTTACTAAAAATATTAAATTGGAGTGAATACGGTAGAATTACAATTCATTGTGAACAACCTGAAATACATTTGCCAGTGTATGTGCGAAACTAAAAGTGAGTCACAATGTGTACAGGGTGTGACGGTAGTTCAGGGTGTGATATTAGGGACTTTTAGATTTGCGTGGACTGATACGTGTGACGTCCATTCAAGGCAGTGCATTAGAAGGACGTCGACCGTAGCAATCCACATTGTCTTCGTGCAAATCTAAAAGTCCCCATTAGTGCCAACTGAAGAATTAGAGGGTGCATTATTTTTAAAGAAAATAGATAAAGAAGAGAGGAATGGAAGTGCGAATGGGAGAGGATGTAGAGAGATACAAAGTGAGAAAGAAGTGGAAAGAGAGTATTTTGTAATGGCGTGACGAAAGGAAAAAGGGGAATAGAAGGGGAAAACTTTAAAGACAGCAGGGGCGTAAATCCGTACCGAGGAGTGGGGGGATGATCGGGGATAGCCATCACATACTAGCACGAGCACACGCCCACACTAATTTACGCAAGCGCGCGCGATCGCGCGCGATCGCGCACGCACAAACACACACACACACACACACACATACATACATGCACGTACATGCCAAATTTGACAACCATAAAGTAAAAGAATTGGACATATTTCGAAATACTGACAGCTGCAAGCTGTAGTGTTTTATTATAATGAACTCCGAAATAAGACGAAACACTTTCAAGTAGTAACATAAAGATTGAGTATTTCGTCAGGAAGATGCGAACTCTTTATTTTAAGTCCCATCACTTAGAAAATGATGTATAATGGTCAGGGGCGTCGCTAGACCTTTTTTAGTGGGGGGTGTAGAGGCCAACGATTACCGACAAAACTAGCCCCCAATTACCGACAAAATTAAATGTCCCAATATTTACAAATTTAACCCTATATACCCGGGGCCGAAGGCTAAATTGTTTTTCCTACGGACTATCTATAGTACTTGCGTATGCGCAAATGGTCATTTTCCTCGACGACATAAATATACGAATTATTTCGTCAACTTAGTCAGCATCATAGCTATATATTTTGATGCAGGCGCGGAGCTAGGATCTCATTTTAGGGAGGGGCGGTAGTGAGCTGGCGAATCACTCAAAGAGCGCGCGAAGCGCGCTCATTAGGGGGGTGTGGGTGATAGGCCTACTGCGCGAAGCGCGGAAGCGTTTCCTTAAATTATTAGGAAAAGAAGACGATTTATTGTGCCGTTCTCGACTGTTAACCCTTGTCTGAATGAATTCCCCCCCCCCCCTCCCGCGCGAAGCGCGAAAGCTTTGGCGTTTCATTAAATTATTATAAAAAGAAGACGATTTGCTGTACCGTTCTCGACTGTTAATCCTTGTCTGAATTCAGTCCCCCCCCCACGCCCCCCCCTCCCGCGCGGAAGTTTTGGCGTTTCATTAAATTATTAGAGAAAGTAGACGATTTGTTAAACCGTGCTCGACTCTTAATCCTTGTATGAATTCAGTTTCTCCCTCTCTCTCCCGCGCGAAGCGCGGAAGCTTTGACATTTCATTAAATTATTAGAGAAAGTAGACGATTTGTTAAACCGTGCTCGACTCTTAATCTTTGTCTGAATTCAGTTTACCCCTCCCGCGCAAAGCGCGGAAGTTTTGACGTTTCATTAAATTATTAGAGAAAGCAGACGATTCGTTGTACCGTTTTCGACTCTTAATAAGCCCTATTTATCTGAATTCAGTTTCCCCCTCTCGCGCGAAGCGCGGAAGCCTTGACGTTTCCTTAAATTATTAGAGAAAGCAGACGATTGGGTGTACTGTTCTCGACTCTTAATCCTTGTCTGAATTCAGTTTCCCCCTTCCCGCGCGGAGCGCGAAAAGCTTAGACGTTTGATTTAATTATTATAGAAAGAAGACGATTCGTTGCACCGTTTTCGACTCTTATTAAGCCCTATTTATCTGAATTCAATTCAATTCTTTCAATATAAACAACAAATTAATTCATTCATAGACCTACACAAACATCACATGCATTGCTGCCATTAAATATTATCCCCTCGTTCCTTAAGTTTTAGGTGTGAACAAATGACAACCACCGAGTAGGACTTGGGCAATGCAACAGTTACCGTATTATTTATCACTCTCAATCATATGCGTTCACAGTTTTCACACCTCTTAAAAAATGTTTCTGGAATTCATATAATGATACATGTACTGTGTTTATTAATTAAATCTAATGAATTCTTTAATTTCCTCAGCCAAATCCTTTCTCAAATATAAAAATAATAAGAATGTGTACAGGCTTACCTTGAAATAACTGAAGAGACAAACGGCCACTGTAAGTCTTGAACACGCCAGGTCTGGAACTTCAGTCTTCATCAACCCCCCCCCCCCCCCCACACTCCGGGGTCGGAGGGACCGCATGCGCGTTCCTAAAATCTCCAGGAAAGGGGTACTTTTTCGCGCGACAAAATCCGGCCCGAGAATTGTAAAAAAAGGGGGTATATTTGACTTTTCACCCGGTGATTTCTTTAAAAATGGGGTGCGTTTTTTTCTCTCTCTCTTTGGACTCCTGAGAAATGTAAAAAGGGGGTTATAAAATATCTTGAATATCATAGAAAAATTGATCAAATCCCGGGATCAAATTCCTGAAATTCCTGCTAGCTTTGAAAGCTCATTCAGGATTATTTCATTTTGAAAAGTAAAAACATTGGCCCCCAGTCCCCCTCGATCGACTAGAGCTCACCTGGAATGGGGGGGGGGTGGTACATTTAGCAGTGTTCCGGTTTTGAGGGGGGGGGTCTCCAAGGCAGGAAAAGCCAGCGAAAAGCCGGCGAAAGGGGGATTCAGAAATGTTGGCAGTCCTGAGATAGCGGGGGTGCTTTCAAAGGGAGGGAACGAGCATACGCGTACCCTAAGTAACACTGAGTGGTTGGGGGGGGGGGGGGGGGAGCCGGGCATCTACTGTACATGATTGCACTTTTTTTAATTTCTCATGCATTATGCTGAAATTGAAACAATCACATTTTGTTTCCTTCTTCTTCTTCCTTTTTTCTCTCTCTTTTTTTGGTAATCTCAGGAGGGGGGGGGGATATTTGTACAGGCCACCCCCCCCCCCCCTCCTTCAAGCGAGGGGGGATGCATCCCCCCATCCCCCGGGATTTACGCCCCTGAAAGACAGGGTGGCTGATCAACAACTTATATACCGCATAAATCAAACATGATCGCAGAGGCTTTCAAGAAATCAACCAAAGAACAAAGAAATCAAACCCTGTTGAATATCCCATGGAGATTATATTTTGGTACTGTTCACACCTTTTTCTGTGCGATGGACAAGGTTATTGAAATTGCCTTCGGTTGACTTTTCGAAAGTCTTTGCTATCGTTTTAATAGGAAGCTTAAAGCGTATCTGCCATAGTTTACAGGAGGGATTAGACCGCCCTACAAGGTCACTGGACAGGTGGTTATCTCATCAAATCAGCTCTCAGTTAACATAAGAAAAAGAGGATCATGGGGGACCAATGGTCACCGATTAGGCGTTGTTTGTTATATAGAGGGCGCAAGTAGCTACAAGTAGTGCAGTGGGCCTTTAAAACAAACCGCTTAATAAGGTTGACATTCAAAATTAGAATAAGCGTCATCATGAAATTATGTAGCTTATAAGAGTGGCTCCTGTTATTGATTTTTTAAAGTGCGGTCCCAAAACGGTATATAATCGTATATTTAGTCGATGCAGTCCGTCATGCCCGAATACTTGTAATCTACAAAATGTTGTTCTGTTCAAAGGCTCGATACCATAATTATACCAGCCTACCAGGGCATGCCAATCCAGGTCACCTGGGACAGAGTTTCCAATTTCCTTATTGTTTACATTCTATCCAATACGTTTTCATTCAATCCATGAAAGAAAATAGGGACTTTTTAAAGTGCCAAGGATATAAAGGAAACTTTAAAGAAAAATCTAGAAAAGTCTAAATGAATGTAAGAAGTACTGAAAAACTTAACATTTGCTCTCTCTTAGCAGTTGATTTAGCTTTAGAAACAGTGGCGTCTCCAGGTGAGGGTCGTATCGGTGGCCCCCCCCCCCCCCCTGGCGGCCTACAACATAAAAGGGTGGAGGGAGACAGAGCGATGGAAGAAAAAGGAGAGAAAGAGAGAGAAGGGCAAAAGATAAAATGGCTACGATCTGAGTAACGGGTCGGCAACGAATTTGGATAGAATGGAAACCAAATCTCACCGCAGGCTATGTGTATTGCCTGTATAACGTATAAATCAGTGGCGGGTCGTGGTGAGGGGGCGGCTAATCGGCCGCGGCCCCCTTCCTTTTATGGCGGCCTTAAAATGGAAATGGGATAACGAGAGAACGACGCAAGAAAAAAGAAGGAAAAAAGAGAAATAAATAGACAGAGAAGAAAATTGAGGGAAAGGAGAGAGAGAGAGAGAGAGAGAGAGGGGGATTTTTTTTTTTTTAATTTAAATTTTTCTATTTTTGCATATCCATATTACATTTCCGATGAGTTTGCAAGACAGGTGCCTACCAAGACTGCGGACGTAATAACAACAGTACGAAGAAAACAAAAGTTCTATACAATTATTGTCTCTAAAAGAAAGAGAGATGATTTTCAATATGAAATGATAGGGGCTATGTGATTTTCAAGGAGGAATTTTCATCGATTTCTATCGATCTTGACGGCCATTTCGAACTTTCTAAATTGATAAAAATACAATGGGTAATGCCTTAGGGTTATTATGTCTTTGTATACGATATTGAATGTATTATTTGTTGATGCTGAACCTAAGGTATAGAGACTGCATTGATCTATATTTCCGGTCAAAGTTCAATCTGATCAAATGTCCAGAATTCCCAAACAGACAATATACAAACAGTTGGACTTTATACAGGGGCGGATCTAGGATTTCCTTATTAAAATGGGGGAAGGTGTGAAATCTGTTAATGCTAATTGACAGGACCACATCCCCCCAAAGGATTGCAGTACTTTTCAAGTTCATCGAGGTAAAACATTTGAACGGACTCGCAAAGCACGTTAGGGTACAATTCTTATTATGTGTACTAAAGCCAAGGCATGCCATATTTCATCGGACGCGGCCATGCGGGGCATGCACGTAACGAATCTGTATTAAAAACTCTGTATTTGTTCACTCACTCGATGTAAATCATGGGTGTATTTTCATATTGCTGCATGTTGCACTGAACGTAATACTGATTGGTATCATAAGAGCCATTAAGCTTTCTGTCCGTACTTTTCAAGAGCCACCTCTTCATGGAACAAACATTCTAAACCAAACATAGCGAAAGCTCTGTCGTCTTTTGGCAAGAAAAATGGAAGGTCCAATCCAGTCATCTGAAACTGTCCAAGATATCAGTGGAAATGTTCTTAACACGGAAGGATACGTCGATACCAAGGACGATCAGGGAGACGTCAACGATTCGGTAAAGCTCAAACGAAGCCTCAGTCTCTTCGATGGTGTCATGCTCAACGTCGGTATCATGATCGGTACCGGGATCTTTATCTCGCCTAAAGGAGTCCTTGCAGGTGTAGAGAGCGTTGGAGCAACCCTCTGTGTTTGGGTAGGAACTGGAATCCTATCGCTACTTGGTGCGCTGTGCTACGCCGAGTTGGGCACCATGATACCAGCAGCGGGGGGCACCTATACTTACATCCGAGTCATCTTTGGAGATTTAGCCGGTTTCCTCCAACTCTGGGCATCGACTGTCATCGTGTCTCCCGCTGGGAATGCTGTCATTGCTTTGTTGTTTTCTATTTACTGTTTGGAACCGTTTTACCCTGATCCAGACTGCCCGCCTCCAAAGATCGCAGTGAAGCTCTTGGCCGTCTTATGTACCATGATCACCATGTTTGTGAACTGTTGGAGCGTAAGACTATCTTCTCTCGTTCAAAACATCTTGTCCATTTGTAAGTTACTTGCTATAGGTATTATAATCATCAGCGGCCTAGTAAATATCGGAAAAGGACACACTGAACATTTCAAAGATCCGTTTGCCTCAACTGCCATCAGCGGCCTGGGAACAGCAATCTATTCGTGCTTCTTTTCCTATTCTGGCTGGTCCAGTGTCAGCGTCTTGACTGAAGAGCTCAAGAATCCTATGAAAAACCTCCCAATAGCCATAGTGCTCTCTGTCTTGATAGTGTCTCTTGTGAACACACTGGCAAATGTTGCCTATTTCTCCACCCTGTCTCCATCAGAGCTCCTGGGGTCCGACGCCGTAGCCCTCAGCTATGCCGAGCAGGTCCTTGGTAGGTTCTCCGTCATCATACCTCTCTCTGTGGCTTTGTCCAGCTTTGGATCTTTAAACGGGTGCATCCTGTCGAACTCTAGAAAGCTATTTGCAGGAGCAAGGGAAGGACATGTTCCGACCATTATGTCAATGATTGGAATTCGCCACAAGACCCCTCTCCTCTGTATCATCACAATTTCCACCGCTGCCATTGCTTTTTGTTTTGTGGACAACGTCTTCTTCCTAATCAACCTGTTTGGTTTCATCTACTGGCTTTTCTTCGGAACGGCAGTCGCAGGATTGTTGTATATGAGAGTCAAAGAACCTAATCTTCCAAGACCTTTTAAGGTTAACATCGTCATCCCCATCATCTTCATCACAGTTTGCATGTTTCTCACTGTTCTTGGTTTCATCGGAGCACCCTTAGACTCTCTCATTGCAACTGCAATTGTATTGAGCGGGATTCCTGTGTACTTTCTCATGGTCCGACTAAATCATCAGGTTAAATGGATATTTGATGTAAAGAGAAAAACAACTGAACTCTTACAGAGAGTCATGTTTATTGCTCCCGAAGAGGCTTCAAATACCTCATAGCAGGCATTTTAAAGAAATTAATGTCCACATTAAATGTTCTGACAAATCTTTCTCGAATGCATAATTTGAAATTGTTTCCTTTTTTTTCTGATTTAATGAAGTGTTAGATAAGAATGTAAACGATTACTAGCATACATTATTATTATTATTTCTCGGGGAAGACACCATTTTTCACGTGACAGGTTAAAATACATGTACACATGTATATAGAGATACACCACTCTACATCAGGATGATTTTGTACAAAATTGCATGGAAATCGAATTCATGTTTTTGGAATACAAAGTCGATGACGTTAAGCAAACAATACAAATTGAAATGGCTGTCAATATTATTGTCTCAATAATTCGCAATGTCCTCTTGAATTTGTAAGTCGTGTGATATGTCTAGTTGACTTCAATTGTAATAGCCCTAGGGAATTTCAGGTTTGCATGCATTGGGCCAACTAAAACTGATTTCGAAAATTAAGAGGGGATAAATTATATTAATTGCATTTAATTTATGCATACTTTTTAGAGGCGCAAAACAAAGTGGAATTTACTTGTATAATATAATTTTTGTTCTGTCACTGTTTAGGTGTCTTCAAATCCTTATTTGCCTTCATTTCGGAACAAAAATATCAAGTACAAAAAAATACATTTTGCAATTTTAATTATTTATTTATATCGCACCCATGACACCAGTACCTCATTAAAGGGCGAGTCCTTATTGTTTTTTCTCAATTTTTATCATTAATAAAGGTCTGTTTTCACTCACACTTTCAGATATTCTTTAATTGTACATTTAGCGTTGAAGTCACTACCTTAGCACCATTTTCTCTCATCTGAACAATGTTTCCAAGTCCATATACTCTTCTATGTTGTTGTGCTGTGATAACATGATCACCGTTTCGCACAAAAATAAAGCGATATATAGCCGGCTAAAACTGTTTTGAAGGTTGATTATTGCATGTATATACTTTGGAAAGTATATGGGATAACTTTGAAGGATATAAGTACTGATAAGGGCATTGTGTTTTGAACATAGTCTTTCAAAGTTATTCTAATTTTGGCATAGAAATAATTGTACTACATGCGCTAAATATCACATATAACACAGAGATACACGGCAGAAATGACCTTGTTTGAGTACAAATAGATCTGTGGTAAAATAATCAGGTCAAAGCAAGACCATTGTTTGAGGGGGTTAATTATTTTCTATTTCCCTTTTGAAGTTTTTTTATCGGATGTTTTTCTGATTAGCAATGTCGACAAATTGAAAAGAAAAAAAGAAGAAGAAACTCGATGACTTACATTTTTGTTGCTTGATTACAAGCAGTGTTGACAAGCAAAGAAAAGTATCACAAAATGTATGATAATAAACGTTAACAATGAAAATGGTTCTTGTATTTTCAGATCCGTGTCTTTAGAAATCTCTGACAACAAGCGCACTGAAGAAAGAGACTTAATTGACACGGGAAAACTGAGTTTTCAAATTGATGGCTGGGAGAGAGGTGGGGTACACGAGTACGGGTATCCTAGTATTTAAATTATGGAAGAAAACCCGTTCACCTTTTAGACTTCACTGTCAGACAATATTGAGTGACTGACTGACATGTTTTTTTCTTTGGTAGCAGCAATCATAAAAATGAGCTGTAACAGCTACATGAGCATTTTTCTAAATCAATAACCCTATACTTGTGATGGCCAAAATTAAACTGATTGAATCTTTGTGCAGCACAAAACGTACAACCATTCGGTAAAAGGGTCTGAAAATCAGACTATTATTACTTAGGTGATTGCAATCACTTAAGTCGATTCGACTACTAATGGTCGTGATTTTCCCACTTAAAGCCATTTTCAAGCCCTTTCGTTTTGAGGGAAGTTCTAAATTATTATTGTCTTTCGAATGCTGTTGGAATTTTAACCTTTTCATTTTTGGCCTGCAAATGGGACATAGTACCAGGAAAAAAAATCAAAGAAGTCCAACTTTGTCCTGTTTTCATTGAGACATCATAGCTATGGGGATCACTCCTTTCGAATGATGGAAAACGACGGGGAAAGGGGGGAGAGAAAACGAGACAGAAATTATCATTTTATTCACTTTCTATTTCTTTAGTCTTCTTCTCTCGCATTCACCCCCAATATACTAACTCAGTTATAATTTTCTCTCATCATATTTTGTTTTATCATCAATGAATTGAAAATGTAGTGACTTTCAAGCACGCCAGCTAGGCTATTTGTTGCTTTGCCCGAAAGCAAAGTTCCCTCTGAAAGAATAGGAGTGAAACCCACCGGAATCATTGGTTCCATCGTTCACACATGTGCACACTTCGGTGCATTCGACGACTGCAACCTCCCCCCCCCCCCCTCTCTCTCTCTCTCTCTCTCTCTCTCTGTCTCTCTCTGTCTCTTTGTCTCTCTTTGCTCTCTGTCTCTGTCCTCTCTCTCGATCACTCACTCTCTCTCTCTTTCTATCTCTCCCTCTCTTTATCCCTCCATCTCTCGTTCTCTCCCTTCCCCTCCCTCTCTATCTCGCTGTCGTATAAAGATATGCATCCCTCTATTTAACTTTGACAGATCTTTCTGGATGTATTCTTCCATTTAGAAATTAAAGTACTAGAAGCTACATAGGATTGTGCTTCATTCTAAACGTTCAGTTTGATTTGAACAAAATCATACAAAGAAGATTACTTATAGCATTGTCCATCTCAAAATAGATAAAGAGGTGGTAGGTCCATGGTTTGAGGTAGGGTAGAAACAGAGAAGTGGGGATATAACATTATAGAGAGATGGAAAAAGAGGGGGGAAAAGAGAGGGGAAGTCGGAATATACAAACACATAGAGGGTTTACCGATTGGAAGAGGGAGTGAGAGAGTTAAAGGGAGCTAGAGAGAGAGGGAGAGAGAGAGAGGGTGTGTGTGTGGAATAGAGAGATGGAGACAGGGTTGGAGCGTTCGTGAGAAAGACTGGTATCCAAACACATCATCAATTCAAACAGATGTTCCTCATTTAAACAAATCCATCTTGGAAGCATGCGTCCTGGAATTATCAATGGGTTTTCAGTGGACATGTCAAATTAAAAGACAGAAACATTTCGTAAGAAATTCCATGTTGTGTCTTTGCACGGTGGGGTCCATAGTGTGTTCGGTTCAGTGGTCGAGAAGAGAAAGCTGGGAATGTACCTGTTTAGGCGAAGGTAAGACAGAAGAGAGATAAAAGGAAGAATGCTGAAGGGTGTTCGGAGAAACAGGAAGCTTTTAAGAACAATGAGTGTGGTTCTGGCAGAACAAATCAATGGAAATTGACTATTTGGATTTCTTCAATTCTTCTCATCTATCTTCTATATAAATCGAATACTACGCAAAAATGCTACCAAATCACCATGGTTATATAGCCGCCCTTAATTCTCTAAGGTATCTATGATACACTAGAGAAGCTTGTAACTAACAACACCAATTGAATACTGGTTGAAAGAAAAATTCAACGTGGAATCTTAAAGAAGATGGATTCATATGAGAATGACTTCAAGCGTCGGACGTCACTCTCATCCAGTCTACGTCGACTTCAAAAGCGGCATGGCACGACGTCGACAGGTGACCTGGAGCTTATCCAACACGACTACGCGCAAAACGAAACCGACGTCGAATGTCGACCGAATCATGATGGAAAGTCCAGAGACAACGTTCATCATTCTTCAGAATCTAAAGTATCAAAAGCGAAGGAAAAACCTCTCGTGTTTGAGAGAAACTTTGGACCATTGCACTGCACAGCAATACTCCTCGGCGTCCTCGTCAGTTTCGGCTCGTTATTTTCAGTACGGGAAATTTTTGTGAATTGTGGCGGTCTCCTTCCCGCGCTTTTAGTATGGCTGTCTGCTGGAGCGATGATGTTTGTAGGAGCGCAGTGTTACGCGGAGCTGGCGACGTCCATCCCCAAATCGGGCGGGGACTTCGTGTACCTCTACCACGCCCTTCCCACACCCATGCCCGCCTTCATGCAAGTGTGGATGGGCCTGGTGATGGGGTCTGGGGCAACTATTTCAGCTCTCGCGAGGATGGGCGGGGTCCAGTTCCTCAAGTTGGTGTGCAGACGGTGTGATGATATCGATAGATCTTCGCCGCTCGTCATCCTTGTCGCAGCCCTCATCATATGTGAGTTGAAAAAAAGGAGAAATCTGACATCGATTGACAGTTTTCATTTTTTACACCCCTTTTGTTTGACTAAATAAGGATCAGTTTCATATCATCCGATCGTTGTAATAAATTATATATATTTGTATTTTCTTTGATTAATATAATCGAATCCAATATAACTTTACAGGTCATATTGTTCATTTAATAATATGTAATAATACCTTGACAGTATCACAATTTTTTCATTATCATTTTGACCATTATTGATTCCCCCTGTCATTACCGAACTCAGTGGAACCAAGAAAATGATTTCGGTAAGTGGGTTGAATGAACGAAGATTTAACTTGAGGGCTTCCATGCAGACCATGAACATCTGAAGTAATTAGAATGGGAGGGGCTGGGGTGAGGGGGAGCTCCCTCCCCCCTTTAAGAAAACAACTTGAGGACGTTTTTACTTTAAGCATTTTATGTTTGTTTTAAATATTAATTTTCTCTCGAGTTAAATTCCAGCCGTTTTCTGCAACAGCACTCCAATCACAATTTATTTTTTGCGAGGGAGTGCAATCTTACATGGTTTATTTCGTCTTGCAGGTTTACTTATCATGATGCATTGTCGCAGCTCTGTCATATCAGCATGGTGCCAGGTAACCCTGACATGTATTAAGCTCGTCTCATTTACTTTCATCATCATTCTTGGGTTCGTTCACCTAGCCACTGGTAGGTTGATTAACTTGATTTTTTGTTGGTATATTTAAGGTTAAGCGGGACTGCACTACTTGTAGCTACTTGCGCCCTCTATACAGCCAACAATTCCTAAGCGGTATCCGTTGATCCCCATGGTCCCCTTTTCCTTCTGTTAATTGAGAGCTGATTTGATGAGATAACCACCTGCCAGTGACCACGCAGGGAGGTCTAATCCATCCTGGCCGAATTATTGCAGATATGCTTTAAATTAAAGCTAAAACTCAATTGAAAATATTCCGTGACTCATTTTCGTCATCTCTGGACTTTAAAGAGAACATGGAAAATCCTGTCAACATGAAGGATTATTTCTGGAAGCCCACCAGCCCTCAATCCAAATCCTTCCGAGGAGGGGCTGTCAATATTATTCCGATTGTCTTACTCGCATCATTATAATAATTAAATATTCCAAATGAACATGTTTCGTGTCTCACTTTCGTCAACTAGAGACAATCGGGATAAGCCTGTCAAAATGTAGGATGATTTTGACAATTCCGTCAGCCCTATACCGGTTTCCCCGGGGTGATATCAACATGTCTTCCTGATTTTCTTATTCGCATTATTGTATGATTATGCATTGTAATATTCTAAGAAATTAGGCATTAACCAGCAGTGGATCCACAATCTTAGAAACTGTTTTTTAGCGGGAACACGATTTTCTCGCCTGCTCCCCTGGTCCGAAAGAGGAAATGTCGACCATTATTGAATCCATAAGAATCCCCCCATGGCGGGATTTCATTCGACAACAATCTTCAACCTTAAGAGGGCCCAAGTTTCGTCTATTCTTTTCTCAGTGGTGGGGGAGGGGGATTTGCCCCCACTCCCCTGGATCTGTTTTAAGTTAACGATTGGACCTGTTGGCGCCATTTTCTAATGGTGTTCCACAAAATAATTTTTTACCATCTCCCATCTATCTTTAAAAATACCTGTTGGCAAATCGGAAGAATTTTTTTATATTTAAATGCATTTTTAGTTTCTTTAATCCTTCTTCTTGAATTTGTGACAAGTTGTGTAAAACATGATGGAATAAAAGGAATCTATAGCATTCTATAAAGTAGGCCTAAAAATGTATGCCTACATGCTATGGTTATCTCTGTTATCCAATCTGGACAAGTATAATTATATTGATTGAATGCAATCCTTTTGGTATTTGAATAAATTTTGTAAAAATACATGTATATCCAGATTTTCTTTTTGTATCAATACACCAGACTTTTCCAGCAACTATTAAATAAGTTGCCCTCTTTCTTAACAGGACAGACATCGAACTTGCTTGACAATTTGTGGTATCCCCTGCCGACTAATGAGGCAAGTCCCATGGTGGCCTTCGCTGTTACCTCCATGTCCTTCTCGGGATGGTAAGTCTTAAGAGATACAACAGAACCCTTCATTATCATCCACCTACTCATCATGATCATCATCATTATTATCACCACCACCATCACCACCACCACCATCATCGTCATCACCATTATCGTCAACAACATAATCCTCACCACCATTATCATCATCATCGTCATCATCATCATTACCATTATCGTCACCAACATAATCCTCACCAACATTATCATCATCATCATCACCATTAATATCATTATCATCATCATCATCACCACCACCATCAGCAACATTATCACCACCAACAACATTGTCGTCGTAAGTATTACTCAGCCAAAGAATGGGCGGACAATTTTTTTTCGGGCACCTTTTACATAATAGCATGAGAAATGGCGATGGAATAGGCGTAGCGATTATATACCACATGCGCACATACTCCAAAGTTAACATGTTTAATAACACTGATCTAATTCCCAACTCCATCTCTGGATTCACCGAATTGAAGCCAAATATAATGACATGGAATAAAATCATCGGAGCAAATATTGGAACACTCGAATGAGTCAACCATCATAGATTCTCCGAGAGAAGCAAATTAATTATGTAATTGAAAATATTATACAATATGGTTGTTTTGGGCAAGTTCATGGTATATCCCATACATTATTCGATTGTATTAATTATGGAATTGTAAACATGAATTGACATGAAAATGATTTTATTTGATGTTTTGATACAGAAATAAGATATTCTGAAATCTTGGTTGTTTTCGGTAACGTAACGGTCAAAATAGCTTGGACTTTGTCCTTATCGACACTGTCATTATTTTCCACCTAAAATTTCCACCTGAATTTATCTCATACTTTTCTAGGCAGAGTCTCAGTTTTGTTACGGAAGAGATCAGGAAACCAGAGAAGTAAGTTTGATTTTGATTTATTCGTTTTCTTTAATAGTCAACAAAAGACACTAAAATGGACACTAACATTTCATCTGGTCGTATTTGAGGTCGTAATAACTATTGTCTGTTCAGAGCCAAAAGGGCGTTAACTCATAGACTTTAACAAAGGGTTGGGGCCCTACTGGTCCTCAACAGACCTCCCATTGTTATCTTTGTCATAAAGTAACCAATAAACATGGTTATCTCAGGTCTAGGGGCGTCGCTAGATAACAGTTTTAATCGGAGGGGTTTCTGTGAAACCAAAGTCCCGACAGACAAAGCTGTAGAAACTTACAACAGCCCCGATTTTTCGATTAATTTTTCCGAAAATTCTTTTTTTTTTTAAATGGCCTTTAATCACCGAACATGCCCACGTCAAAAATGGATGCCAAAGGAACGTGTATGTTCAGTGTAGAGCAAGGGTCTGGGAGGTCCCGGATGCGAAACCAAATTAGTGCTCTACTGCCCTTTGGCAAGGCATTAACCCGTATTTCCAAGTCCCTCGCATAGGACTCAAAGCCGTTGAGCGTGAGAGCTCTAGCTCTTAGTATTATGAGACAAAATATGCTATGTCGCAGAAGCGGGGGTAGCAAAACTGTCAGCTTATTTCCTCTTTAATAAAAAGACGTAGAAAGAATTATTAAACGTGATAATACTGAACACATATAATTATGTCAGTTTGTTAGCACACTAAACAAAAAATTAGAAAATTGTTAACCATGTAACTTTCTCCGTTTTCAATATTTACACTCCCGGCCCTCCCATAGAAACATCCCGTATGTGACGTCATTCTCTGTTTTGATTGCCATTGCCTTATGTATGGCGCTCAACCTGTCATATGCCACACTCCTGACCCAGCAAGAGTTACTATCCTCACAGCCTATCATCATGGTAAGGAGACATTTTGTTTTCTTTATTTTGGTTAAAAAAAGTGTGAAATCAGATTTCCCGTCTATTGGGCATTATGTTAATTTGCAAAATAGTCAAGACGAATTTCACTAATCTTCTTAAACGTTATCATAGCTCACCTTTACATTATTTCAGCTAACAAAAATTCAACAAAAAAAAACAACCTCCCACTCGGTCCTGGCATATACCAAATAATGAACAAAGATTTGTTTATTTTGAAAAGATAACAACCATAATAGTTGGAGAGGCTGTTTGTGTTCCGAGGCTTCATTAGTGTTGGGTTTATACATGCAGGTCTCTTAGACCAACACATACGATGTTCAAGTTAATTCACTGTGAGCTGATTTAAACAAAGTAATGATAATTAGTAATAATAATGATATTTATAATTCAAATTAATTAAAAATATAATACAATTGAAAATAAACGTAAGAAGATAGGAAAAAGGAAGGGAAAGTGAAGAAGAAGAAGAAAAATATTGATGATAGTTATGATAGTAATGATGATATAATGATAAATTCATGTAATAATAATAATAACAACAACCATCACCATCTTCATAATGAAGAATCCTGTATCATGCATATCATAGTGATGATTCTTAATTATGTATGCGCTTCCAATTTTTTTTTGATATTATCACCATAGCTTTATAACGTAAAAGGATTATTAACATAAAAGAAAGGATACGATTAAACAGTTTATAAACATATACTTACTCATTTTTTCATCTATCCTTTTATTTGCCAGTTAATCGGACATAAAGTTCTAGGATCATGGTTTCGTCTCGTTCATCTTCCTATTCTGGTTTGCACCCTCTCGGATATCAACATTATCATCTTAATAATCTCAAGGTTAGAAGACATTTTTTTTTTAAATCACTATCCTTTTTGTGGAATTGGTAAATTCACACATTAGAGACGATGGCGAGACACGGTATCATCACCCACAGCTTCATTCCGAATTTATGTAATGTTTCTGACCTGTTTTTTCCCCTTTAAATCCACTATTATTATTTCCCTATTCATTTCAATATTATTATAAACTGCTCAAGTTATATATATAGACATACCTACCTTACCTAATTATGATGTTAAACACAATCATTATGCAATTTTGTATTCGTGAGCTTACATCGATTTATTTGATATTGTTTTACAATTTGATTGAAGAAACCACATGTTATTTATTTATTTATTTATCAGACTCTACAGTTTCACTGGGTAAATCATTTCAACCATTGTTTGTTATGTATCAGTTTGTATTTTGATTTGTATTCGAAATCCAACCTTTTGTTTCCATAAAGGAATAATAATACTACGTAGGAAAGAGGTGCGCGTAGTCATTATATCAGCCGGAAAGTTTATGCTGGTGAGGAGTGATTTTGTATTTTAAAAAATAGGATTTTATTTTTAGTTCCTTGTTGCAGTATTTTGCTAAACATTTCCCGTGGGCGAAATTAAATTGTGTAGGGCAACCCACCCCCGTTTTTTTTTATACATATTTTTTTTTTACTTGGGGTACATCTTGAAGATGATACAAGGGATGATGCTATGTCGATCTTTTAGTAAAAAGATATGTTTTCTATTTGCCTTTATTTCACATATACTCCATGCCGTCAGTGCTGATCAGAATAGATTTCTTTTATTTTGAGTCAAGTTTGTGGGGTATATTGTACATCGGCCCGTTGATATCAAGTATTATTTATACACAAATATTAACCTAGAGAAAGAAAGGTTTGAACGTGTAGCACAATAACAAAATTACCGAACTATTTTGTTTGTCAATAATGAAAATGAATACAACATATAGATATAACAATGTGCATGTTTATATCGTAAGAATACTAAAAGCCTTACCATAAATATGTTGGAATTATGGAATGATTTTGATATCATTTCCACCTTGTGCTACATGGTTTCACATGATACATTTAGGAAATCAGGGAGATGGGAGTGATAATATCTCTGGAGATCCAGAAATGCTGCATTTACCTCATATGTCTTTTTTTCTAGGATGTTTTTCTCGGCTGGCCGAGAGGGGCAGGCCCCTAGTCTATGGGGAATGCTTAGTCTCAGACACAGCTCCCCATCTCCAGCTATTCTTGTTATGGTGAGGTTGTCCCTGGTTCTTTTATTTTGTGTGTGTGGAAGAGGGGGGGGGGGGGGTAGGATTAGGAAATTCAGCGGGTTTAAGTTTTAGATTAACCTTTTTTTTTAGGGGGGAGAGGTGAGGTCTTTTTAGCCTTTTCAATTTTATTAGTCTCTTCGTGGATGCGAATGATATAGTTTAATGGGCTCTTAGGATCTGTCCTTCTCTGTACTCTGTTTCTCTTTGTAGCCGCGGTTATATGTATCACACTATTAAACATTTTAACACGGTGTTTTAACAAAGTCAATCATTTTGAAAGTGTTTTACATTCTATCAGTACTCACGCGGTGAGATATAAATCTCAATTCTTTCTGAGGGCGATGACATGTGTCGCGCCGTTACACAATGACTACAAATGGAACACAGTGTGACAAAACTGTAACTCTGTTCTTTCCGAGAAGGTTTATCCGCAACTCATTCTACTTGTCATTTGATTATGAAATTAATAACAAATATAACAAATAATATATGTTATCATACTTTAAAATGCCCGCATGTAACCTATTGAGCGTGTCGAAACAATATCAGCTACTATTTTCAGCTTACATGGGTAATGGGTTACCCTGTCAACATTTATTTTGTACTGTCACTGGTATACACTCTATGTTGTAAATAAGTTTTTACTTGACTATGGGTATGTTTATGCTCAACTTTTTCTGACCAGAATCAGGCATCTGTTACGCGTTTAGTTCAAAACACGATTGCGTCCTGGAGGAGCCAGAGAAGTAAGCATAAACAGTACACCGTGGAACTGCGATTACGATGAGCGTTTACGATGTGCGTTTCAAATCGCTCATTCTGCCTTCAAAATTGAGCTTAAACGCACCCTATGCTAATAATATCTTTTTTTTTTCAGCTGCCCATCGCCCTCCTTCTCCTGCTCGTGGACATCACTCCTGTCTTGTCCACCCTTGGTCCATTCCAATGGCTTACCAGTGCGATGGTGGTAGCGACCCTTCCTATCTATAGGATACGATACCCAAACCTGGAACGACCATTTAAGGTATAATACAGATTTTATGATTATGTTTCTCAAATCTCAACAAATGTTATTACTTTACCTTGACAATGTATCAATCAGATTATTTGTTTATCATGTTGTATTCAGTTTGGAAAGTAAACTTGGAAATGATCTTAAAGCCCATCTGTACTAGTTTACAGTATAGGGATTAGACCACTCTGCAAGGTGACTGACAGGTGGTTATCTCATCAAATCAGCTCTCAATAATTAACATAAGAAAAAGAGGATCATGGGGGACCAATGGTCACCGATTAGGCATTGTTTTCTATATAGAGGGAGCAAGTAGCTACAAGTAATACAGTGGGCCTTTAAAGATAAATAGTTCAATCAAATCAAATCAAATCTAATCACATTTCTCTTGCAGGTTCCTCTGGTATTTCCCTTCATCTACATTCTCTACTGTATATTTCTGACAACGCTAGCCGTCTACAACAACCCCCGTGTACTGGGCTTAGTTCTTTCTATCATAGTCCCAGCTTTCCCGCTTCAGATCATCCTCGTCAGGTTCCAAAGACCTAGAAGATTTCTTAGAGCAGTCGGTGAGGAAACAGCCTTTAAATTTATTTGTTTTTATCATTTGATTTATATTTATGATCTTTGGAAAAAGAAGTATCACGGTATAGCATTCATTTTTGCTCGTCATTTTCGTGATCAGTTGTATTGCCAATAACAATCGTAATCGGGGCCTGCTCATTTTAAATCTAAAGAGAGTGTGTGTGTATTGGGTTTTTACAGACGTGTTTTAATCAGATATGATTATTTACGTCTGGGGATCAACCTTTAAACGTCACCATCCGAAAAACGTGACTCAGTTTCGAACCTGCGTCCTCGCCTGAATCAGTTTGTAACTTCCACCGTTAGCTGGATTACAGGCGCTCGCCAAAACGCTTAATCTATTATATTCAGACTCAACTTGAGGAGAAAAAATTTTCCACATTGAAACAATCAATCATGATTGTATCTATAGCCTTCATTGATAAGGGATTAAACATTAATATTTCAACTTTATTCCCTTTTAGGACATGTGACCCGTTTTCTCCAGAAGCTGCTTCTGGTTGCTAAACCCGATGATAATGGACAAGCCACAAACTTTTAATCGGAGAATGGAACAGACTGGTGCTTCTCTAGGAAACATCGCTTTTAACACACACACGCCATGACATGCTCCATGATTTTCACAGAAGCTACATCTGACTATAAAATATGGTGGTATTGAGCAAAGTTATACATTGAAGTTCAGAAAGGAACGAAATGGCGCTACTACAACTTCACGTCTTAAAATTGATTGATGATCAGGGGTGTAGACAACGGGGGGATGAGGGGGATGGCATGTACAATCATCCCCCCAGGTTTTGGGGAATGATATTTGCTTACTTAATAAGTCATAATGATGATAATAATAGTAATAATAATAATGATAACAATTATAATATTAATAATAATAATAATTATGATGATGATAATAATAATCCTCATCATTATTGTAATTGTGTTTATTGTTATTAGCCGCATTCACACGGTGAAAGCCAATTCAGACGGTAAAAAAAAAGAAAATCTTACAAGTATTTTGTGGTTATCTTGTGGTTTGGAAACCACAAGATAACCACAAGATTAAACAGGCGCGGATCTACGGGGGGGGGGGGGGGTTTAGGGGGTTTAAACCCCCCCCCCCCTTGGGCGGCCCAAAAAACAAACAAAACAAAAAAAAGGGGAAAAAATGAAAGAAAAAAAAGAAAAAAAGAAAGAAAAAAGAACGCACGCTGGAGAGAAACCCTTTCAAGTGCAAATGTTGTGAGAAGATATTCAACTCATCTGGTAACTTAACCAAACACATGATAACTCTGGATATAACTGTGTATTTAACTGTTACTTGATTTAAAAAACGTTATCATGCACTGCTTTTTATGGTCTCCATTGTGTTAATAGATGCCAGGAAAACATCACTTACGGGGTTCAAATAAACACCCCAAAAAAAATCGGCTCGCCGCTTCGCGGCTCGTGGACGATGCTCCGCATCGTCATTATTTTGGTCAACCCCCCCCCCTTAGCAAAAAGCTAGATCCGCCCCTGAGTCATCCCCCCAGGTGTACGAACCTGTCTACGCCACTGTTGATGATCATGGTAATATTCAGGAGCCGACTAGGACTGACAAATAGGCCGGAACTTCGAAGCGACTGGCCTACCTTTTAATCAATCAAATCGGAACTCCAACCACTAATCGGCCCGCCATCGACCCTAAAGACATATGCCTACCAGTTATTGTGGAATACTATTCTTCCGATTTTCAGTCAACCTATAATGACGATGATGATATTGACGATGCTGATGATTGTTTCTTAGTACGTATCCCGCCAGAATACTCGACTGCAGAGCGGTCATGCCGCTTGCTAATATTTAGGCTTGACAGAATTCCGTCAGGGCTTTCATTCGAATGGAAAAGACATCTGCTATTTTAAAAGACTTCTGAAAAGGATATTAGATCAATATTGCAGGGCTAAAATTCCTTAGTCCAATGCAGTATATGCTGCTTTTTAACATTAAACAAATCTCCGACAAAAGGGGTACTTTTTCGCGCGACAAACTCCTGCCCGCCTTTTTCACACCGGAGATGGGAGCTTTCAAAAAGAGGGAACATTCATACGCGTACCCTAAATTACACTAAGTTAATTGGGAGGGGGAGGGGGGTGGGGTGGTGGGGAGGGGGGGGGGGGGGCGGCGGAGCCGGGCTCCCAATACATGGACAAAAAAATAGAAAGACATTTAACATCTCGATAAGGGGAGGGGAGGGGCGAATTCAGAGCATTAGGGGCTACGTTTATACTTATATTTTCACTAGCAATAAAGAAATGAAATGGTTCATATTATTCCATACAATTTCTTGTCGTCTTGTGTCCCTTTTTTCGTATAGCGT
>JAVYIG010017727.1:0-24634 GCA_035222895.1 Strongylocentrotus droebachiensis | reverse complement strand
TCATAGATCACTTCTGCCTATTTCATTTTGTCCATTTCATCCAACCCCCCACCGTAATTTTTCCATTTAGTAAAAGCAAACATTTTGCCGAGTTTAGCAAAAACATTTGAATATTCATGAACGGTCAGACAATACAGCCTTTTAGTACGTAACGTATAGTGAATGGAAATGTGCGATGATCCGTTCAGGAGGTAGAGGTCAGTGGTTTGTGCTGGCAATGTTCACGCGAGCGAAAATGAGACAATCGGAGCAATATGCTCCTTCTTTCTTGGCGTCAATGTAATTGCATTTTATCGTTCCTTCATCTCTCTCTCTCTCTCTCTCTGTCTTCACTTTTCTTGTCTTTCCATCTCTCTTTCCATCTTCTCCTTTCATCTTTACCCTTTCATTATACTCCTGTTTATCCTCTTTTCCTTTTTGTTCTCCTCTTACATGTCTGATAATCTATTTCTCTTTTTCACCGTTCCCTTTCTGAATGCATTCATTAACATCTTCTGATCTATGTATATTATCATGATTTAAACAAAATACTTTTAAAACATGTATATTTATTTTGTGCAATTCAGCAATCTGTAACTATAGTTATTATTGAACCCAATTCCTCAAGAAATACAAAAAATAAATAGAAAATAGACAAGAAGAAAATGAATTAGCGGGGGAGAGAGGCACTTTAACACTTCACTTCAGAAAATGGGACAACTTCCACAGTTAAGGACGGCGAGGCAAATACTTCTTTCTCAGACTCAATTTTTTGTATTTATTTTTTAATAAATATAATTTGATCATAAGGAAAAGGAAGAGACTGGATTTCCAAAGACTGTGTAGATTTGACTGTGTTCGGGAAGGGAGGGGGGGGGGGGGATTTGTAGAGTTTGGGAAGCTTTGGGAATGTAGGGGGAGGGGTAAGATTGTATGTGTTCAGACGCGTACGCAGAAGGGGGGGGGGGGGTTAACCCCCCCCCCTTGAGTTTTTTTTAATGTGTATGTTTTTTCGGGAACCCCCCCCCCTGTTACACCCACAAATGTAATAACGCCCACAAATGTAATAACACTTTACCCACAAATGTAATAACACTTTACCCACAAATGTAATAATTTCACCCACAAATGTAATAATTTCACCCACAAATGTAATAACCACTTTACCCACAAATGTAATAATTTTGAATCACCCACAAATGTAATAATGACTTTACCCACAAATGTAATAAATTTGAAGGGATATTTTGTCGAATTTGTTCAAAACTAAAACCCTGTAATAAAACATGGGTATAGCGCGCAGTCTTTACTCCAGACCCGGTTATTCAAAAATTTAAAAAATCTTAAAAACTAAGACCCCCATAATCCTTTTTCTGTGGAATAACATGAGAATCGAGCGTAGTCTTTCCTCCAGACCCGGTTATTCAAAAGTTTAAAAAAAAAAAAAAAAACTTTTAAACTAAGACCCCACCCATATCTTCCAAACTAAGACCCGGTAATAAAGCATGGGTTTAGAGCGTAGTTTTTCTTCCAGACCCGGTTATTTCAAAACTTTTTAAAAATCTTCAAAACTAAGACCCCATCATCTTATTCCTGCGGAAGAACAACCTTTTAAACTAAGACCCCTCCATCTTCCAAATTAAGACCCGGTAATAAAGCGTGTGTGTGTGTGTGTGTATTGCGTTTTTACAGACGTGTATCAATCAGATATGATTATTTACGTCTGGGGACCGACCTTTAGACGTCACCTCCGAAAGACGTGACTCAGTTTCGAACCTGCGTCCTCGCCTGAATCAGTTTGTTACTTCCACTTTTAGCTGGATTACAGGCGCACGCCACAACGCCTAGTTGTGGGATTAGAGCGTAGTCTTTACTTCAGACTCGGTTATTTAAAAAAAAAAAAAATCTTCAAACTAAGACATCTCATTCCTGTGGAATAACATGGGTATAGAGCGTAGTCTTTCCTCCAGACCCGGTTATTTCAAAAGAAATAGAAATTTAAACAAATCTTCGAAACTAAGACCCACCATCTTATTCCTCTTTTTCTCTAAAAATAAATTATGTTCGCCCCCGAGCGATTAAGGTCGAAAATCGAAGCCGCTAGGTCAAAGGCTGCCGACCGATTTTGGACTCGCCGCCCAGTGGCCGACTGATCTCCCAGCGACGACCGGGCGGCAACTGCTCGACAGCCATTGACATAGCGGCTTCGATTTTTGACCTAAATCGCTCGACGGTGAACGACGGTCACGCTCGACGGTCAGCGAGCGTAGTATGGGCGGCGAGTGAAGGTGAGCAGACGCCGCCCGAATGCCTTAAAAACAAGCGGTGCCTGGGCGGCCGCCGCTCGGTGGCCGGGCAAAATTGGCTAAAAACTCATCGCTCGGCCGCCGAGCAGGCTACTTTTGGGTAATGTGACCATAGCATAAGCATGAATTTTCCCCTCTAAAAATGTCCCAGGGGGTAATTTTCCGGGGGTAATTATCCTCGGGGTGCTCGTCCTAGGGGGGATTTTCCAGTGGGTAATTGTCCTTGGGGGTAATTGTCCCGCTGGTCACTGGCAGGGGGTAATCGTCCTAGAACCGCTACAATCATCTTTTTCCGATTAATGCATTAACATTCAATGTAATAACTGTTACCGTATACTAATCTGGCTTGATACTTTAAATTAGCGCAGTCTGCTGAATTCAAAACTGCTTTAACAATCAAACCAATTAATTTTGTTTAAAAACGTTCAAAGGGCAAATTAACGAGTTTACACAAAACCACAATAAATCTATTTTGCATTTTGTATTCTTTATTGTTTATGTTCCTGTAATGTTTACACATTGTGTGTTCTATAATTCTTGTTATCGCTATTCACAATTATTATGTGCCTAAACATCCCCTGCTCATATGGTAATATACTAATGTTGACTTGGATTGCATTATATAATTCTACAAGTTAACTCTTAATTCTACTACATGTAGTTACATTTTTACCTAAACATCCACCTTTACATAACGCAATGTTTTCACTTTAGTTTTTATTGTTTATAGACTATGTCTACATGTATGTTCGCAACATACATTTTCATATTTACAATTCATCGTTCACATCATAACAACCTATTAATCAACTTGAATTTCACTGCGTAGTAGAACTAGAATTAGTAGTAGTAGTAGTAGTGGTGGTAGGAGGAATAATAATAATGATAATAATCATAGTAATAATGATAATAATAATATTTGATAATCTATTCATTCTTGTCCACGTTATGTGGAAAAATGCGTTCCACCAGCAATAACAGGCAATAACACTTGCAATCAATACAAAGTACAAATAGAATATTATAGTTTTATTACCGATATCTCGAAACACGATTACCATGAGGGGATATGCTTTCGTACTTTCGCATACGTGTATATACATGACGCAATACATGTTCCTTTGTATTTGTATCTGCATCGAATCATTCAAAACATATCTTATATTTATGAAACAGGTTTCATCAGATACCTGTGCAGATAGAAAGTGAATACAGTTTCGAAAAAGAAAAAGAATATTTTGCTTCTCCATGGTTCGAGAGTTTTCTCATACATCAATCATATTATTCAGAAAATGGCAATGCTGTAGAAAACAAACTTTAATGAGGAAGATAGGTATATATAAAGATCCATTTAAAGGGATAGTTGAGTTTTGTTGCGGAGGGCGCTACACAAAATAATTTGTTGTAAGATAATGACAAACTGAGTGTCAAATTTGAGAGAACGTACAATTTAAATGACAAAATCATCTTTGTTTAATCAAAATCGGTTCAGAGACGGCTAAAATATCCATAAATATAACGGTTTCTCATATTTGTGGTGCCCCAAAAATATCCGATAGTTTGAACCAGGCATTGAAAAAAGAAGCGCCTTATACGTTTTATTCCAGCCAATGCCAATGTTGGCTTTTTCGTGTTGGTTATAATACCCAGCCAGCCGGCCCTTGTATTGTTATTATCAATTAATTAATTAACGGTCACCGATTTTTTTTTTTTTGTGAAAGTGGAGCTGAATTAGTATGATTGTATTGGCTAAATTTCACACATTTGGGGGTCTAAAATTACCTTCATAGCAATTTTAGGTCCTAAAAGAGCACTATTAATGTAATAAATAAGAATAAGAGCAATAACCATGCACTTTGAAGGCTTTTGCGGTCTAAAACAAGAACTCAACTATCCCTCTAAAGTAACTAATTCCATACTCTGACTTTCATGTATAGTGGTGGGACCTACGGTAAAGTCTGGTTTAAAAAAAAAAATACCCAAATTTGTCGGACTTTTGCCATCATGGTATTTCAAAAGGAAATCATTCTACCGGATCCGCGATATCAAGAGATTTGGGAATAACGCGAGCAGACATGGTAAATGAAAACATTAAGGAGGAGGAGTACAATACAAAAAAGGGAAAAACATGATGTTTTTTGACGAGTTTTTATCCTCGTTTTCTAATTGGATACATAAGAGAAAGCGCCTATGTTCATCAACATATTTCTTTCAATTATTTAGATTAACTTAATACTTTACGATAAGTCCTAAAGCATGTTTTCATCTTCACGGAATGATTGCTATATAGACTGAAAACGTTTTATCTCTCAAAATTATGATTGTTTTGTTTTTCTCGTGATAACTCAAAATTGTTTTGATGGACTTGGGTCTTTCTTCTTCTCATTCATTAAATTCTTGATCAACACAATGAGATTGTATTAATTCTTAATCATAGTAGTGTTTAAATGCCTTACACGTTGACATAATCTCTCTTTATGGCGTTAGTTAATTCTTCGTAGAGAGCTTCTTGATCAGGTTTCTTAAGATCTTGGTAGGTATGGGGGTCAGCAAGATTCTCGTAGCTCTGAGCATCAGGTTTCTTAAGATCTTGGTAGGTATGGGTGTCTGTATTCATGTTTTGGTAGGTATGAACGTCTACCTTTGACTGATCAAATACAGGATTATCATACTGCGGAGACGAATCGGACTCCTTCCCTTTAGACTTAGTAGTGGCTGATTCATTGCTGAAAGTAAACATTATGAAAGCATAGATAAAACACAATTTGAAAAATTATCAAGTCCCATTTAATACATTGTAGGTACATATAAACTTAACAACATGACATGTAGGAATTGGTATGGTACTTTTATAATGCATGTCATTGAGATAACAAGTCTTTCAAACGGGTTACCATACTGTTTAAAAGGAGTTACGCTAAATAGAAAATTTACAGTGAAAAGCATTTCAAAAGAAGAAGAAGAAATTAATGAAATAACTTTGTAGATCTTTTAAAATATACAATCATAATTCCGCTTGTTGTTTGAATGACCATGCGGGTTTAGCATCTTAATGCATGAAGGAGTTCGACGAGAATGGACTAATAAGAGGGACGAGTTAAATACAAAAAATCTCTCTAACCTTCTTCGCTTGTAAAAGATACTGATGATGAAGAGAATTATAACGATAATAATCACAAAAATAGCACCAACAGCGCTTCCTACGACAATTGCTATGGCACTTGAAGAACCTTCAGTTGAAGTTGATTTTGAGGTTGGGGCCATGGTATTTCTAGATAAAAATAACAAAGTCATCGTTTTAAAGATATATCATGTAAGACACACTCAAATTTCACCAAAATCTTGGAAATTTTCTGTCAAAAACACAATACAGAAAATGAATACTATATATCAATATTAAAAAAATGGTCATATACAAAAAAAAGTCGAAAAGAGAAGGAACAAAATGACCACAGATTTACAATTTACAAATAACAGAATATTGAGCACATATTATTTCAATTCACGATGAATTATCTAACCAAAGAGATATATTTTGATCTAACGTTAGTCTTACAAAATTAATGTCCACTCACGCTAATTGTTGGTTTATTGGGTTAGAGCTTTGGAGATCGAAATCGTTTGGACGATAGGTTTCACACAATACTAATTATGACTATTTTAATGAGGGTCACGACCCCACGCCCCCTACATGTAAATGCTGTGGAGATGTCGACACAGAGGCCTAAATTTGTTATTACATGCGTCCCGTTCTTGTTCGCCATGGTTTAATTCAGTGCTGTTCCGACAAAATTTATCCGGGTATTATTTAGTTAAATATACAGGGCTGGAGTTGCGCCTGGGGACTTAGTGATAGGTTTAGGGTTCAGCATAATAGGGGTTGGGCATCGTGATTTTTTGTCAAATAAAAGGTTTAAGTTTAAAGTAGTTGGCTGCCCGCAAGATGTCCCTTTTATACAATATTATCTGGTACGGCCTACATGCGGACAGCTGACGAAATTCGGTAAGAGTAGGCAATTGATCGCGGAGGGAATTAGCCTGTAAAATAACCGAATTTAAGTATGGATAGACGAGGAATTCAATTAAAGGCAATATTATCATGTCATACGTCGCAGTTGTCGTCAACGATGTGGGGGTCGTGGTGGGCGATGAGGGGATGGTCGTCAGCGTGGTGGTTGTCGTCGGCAACTCTGGACATGGAATACCCACATTACTCAAGTCACTGATATCATAGTACCTCACCACGACAGATTTGCAATTCCATATCACATATGATGTGCTGTAGATAACTTTTAAGAAGAAAGTCACAGACAAAATTAAGGCGATCGTCAACATGAAATAGAGGGGAATGTTAAACTGTGAAAGGGAGTAAAGATGATAAATAGATCGAGAACGACAGAAAGAGATATATGAGGAGACAGAAAAAAAAGAGGAGAAAAGCGGAGCGCAAAGAAAGAGAGAGAGAGAGAGAGAGGGAAAGTGGGCAGGGGGTACACTAGACACTCATATTAGATGTTTATTAACGAAAAAAAATCACGTTGTGCCCTGCTATTATTAAGAATCATGTACTATTTTAATGGAAACTATCATAATTAGGGGTAAGCATATTAAAACATGTCTCACAACGGTAATAGCAATCAACTACTTGACAAAACTTGGTGCTACGTCAGGACCTACCTCCTGAAATCAGGTACGTTACGCCCTCCGTCAAGTAATCGATCACACACGCGCTATAGATGCCTGAAGTCGTGATATAAATGGTCGTACTCGCATGAATGGCATCAGACGAATCATGATACACTTCGAGTACCCGCACGATGTGGACACATTCTACGAATAACGTATGGGTGCTTACGATTTTCGTAACGGTACCTTTAATACCTAAGGATAAATGAATACGGCAAAATTGTAGAAAATTGAAAAAATATGCCAATGACTTATTAACTTAATCACTTCTTATAATCTCTAAGTAGCATAATTCTTTTCAGTATTGTTATCTTCATAACCTTTTAAATGTGTGATAACTTTGAAGTAATAAAAAGAGAGAGAGAGGGGGGGGGGGGAGAGAAGACAGAGAGGAAAGAGAGAGAGAGAACAAAAAAGAGAGAGAAAGAGAGAGTGAGAGAGAAATAGAGTGAGAGAGAAAGGCAATATGAAAAGAAGATAATATCCCCTTCCACCCCTCACTAGATGACCATGTTTTTCATCCAACTGGTGAACACGGTGCCCCCCCCCCCATTAATGCCCCCCTCAATGGCTTCATCCAAGCTTCTTACCCGCTACGCCACGACATGTCCCCTCCACTCCAACTTACCGAAGTCCGAGGAGCAGAAAGTTGGTTCCTCGTCACAAGAACATGATGATGTTCCATGAAGAGTGAAAGCAAGGAAAATGACGACGGAGGCGATGGGTGACATTGCCATGGTAAATGTATCCTAAATCCTAGGAAGCGAGATTCCAGTGGTTCCTAGAAAAGATAAGACAAGGTAAGGATATCTAGGCACGAATCGGGATAATAATACAGCCATGAATTTTAAAGAAAGTACTCTTTAAGAAAAATGTATACAAATTAGTGAAGCAGACTGGTGAAAGTTTGAACGAAATCGGACAAAAATACGAAAGTTATGAATTTTTGAAAGATCTCATTCAGGCGCTTACGCAGGGGGAGGGGGGGGGGGGTTGGGGTTTAACCCCCCCCCCCCCCCCCTCTTCAGTTCTTTTTATGTGTGTATTTTGGAGCAAAACCCCCTCTTACCCCCCCCCCCCCCCCGCTTATTCAGCGGCTGGCTGAGTCGTTGCGATTTTTGGGTGACAAAAAAAATGTCCTCTTACCCTCCCCCCCCCCCCCCCGCTTATTCAGGCGAAATTTTCGGCCCGATTTAAAAATGTTAACCCCCCCCCCCCCCCTTGTAAAAATACTGCGTACGCTACTGATCTCATTATTATACGTATGGGCACACTTCCAATTGGCTGAATTAGAAATGTCAACGTGACATAGTATAGGACACATTTTACATTTGTTTCAACAAGCAAAATGACTTAAATGCCACTTCTCTGCAAAATGTATAACTCAGGGGGGGGGGGGGGGTTATTTTAGAGGGCCTGAAATAGCATGCTATCCATGAGAACCTAAAAAACGTGCTATGCTTTCCAGTAGGTTCCCGTTTCATTTTAAACATTTTTAACTTACTTTGTCAATTATATAATATGTTCTTTATTGTGGAAACAATTGATCTGAAATGGAATAAATTCGAATCAATCAAGCCATAATGTATATTTTAGTATTGCCCCAAAGGAGAAGGCACTTGGTAAAAAATAAGAAATTAGTGATTTCTTTGTATACGGCATACGGGAGAGTTGTCCATGACTACGTCACAATCCACTTATCAGATTGCCAATTTAATAGTTACCTCATATTTCAAACATTTATAACTATCCAATTATTGGTCCGATTTATTTAAACTTTCGCAATTCTGTTTCTCTTATGTTTCTGCTTTCATACAACCGAACTTATTGCATTGACTGGATTGCCCGCCCTGCAATGGCACAGCGTGCGTCCAGACATTGAGGGGACATGGGTTTAACGCAGATAAAATGCGGGTTTACATGAGGATATATCAATAAAGTATAACAATGTATAAACATTAACAGTTTGGCTTTTATCCAAAGAAATGTTTGCACTTTTTTATTAGGTAGATTTTAGAAACCAAAAGTATCTGAATAATTATGAAGCCGTCTTCATTGCTGCTGACTTAATTGCACCCATTCATCTTTCCTTTTTTTCTGCTATTTCTTTTAAAGTGAATTTAAGATTGGAATCCAGTTATAGTGCCATTTCACTCATGATCATGATAAATGAATTCAATTAAGTCAGTACACGTAAGCCTATATTAAAAAAATGCTTACACACTTTTGAACATAGGTGAGGTGTCCCGTTTGTTCCTGACGTGGGTTACACCCGCGTAGCTAGGATTTTATTTTAAGGGGGTGGTAGTGAGCACGCAAAACGTGCGAATCACTTACAGAGCGCGAAAAGCGCTTCCTAACGAGGTGGGTGCAGGGAGCCCGAAAGCTTTGACCTTTTTATATAATAATATTTGATTCAATGTTTACAAGATGTCGATTTTTTTTTTTAAAGGAAAACTTGAGAAATGTGATGATATGCATGTGATAAATATATTGACGTTTAAATCAATCTATCACCAAACAACCAGCATATTTCATCATAGGATTTTCATAATTGCTTGCGGGAAATATGTTTGTCATTATTTGCCACATTATTGCAATGACGATCTTCGTCGTAGCTTTGTTTTCGTTCACATTCTTCCCTATTAATATTCTTCTTCTTTGCGTCCGGAAATCCCATTCGTCATTCCTAGTTAGGTCCTTTTCTCATGTCCTTTTCCTTTCAAATTTCTCAGCCGTAATCTCTGATATCTAATCTAGGCCACCTACTTTTTCGTTTCCTGCAATCACTCATGCGTAACTGTCCAGGCGCCATTTTGTACGTTTCTTGTCCGTTTGAAGGCCTTTCTTTCTTCCTTCCTATCTCCACTATCCTAGATCCTATAAACTTCTAACAAATTCTGCATAACATGACCTTCAAAATGCCATCCTCGTACTCGTAATTCAAATCTGAACCGACTCCGGCAAAAAATCTCTAAAATTCTTAAAAAATGGACCCCCTAAAAATAAAAAATTGCCATAATTTGTTCATACCATGTCCGTTTCGTTTCAATTTCTCACAGTATCTTTATCTCATAATTGCACATAATTAGCCATGCTAAATATCACGCTCCAATGAATATCCAAAAAATTAACGGCACCATCTAAAGTTCTGGGAATTTGCTTTATTTCTGTGGCCGTATCTCTATCGTTTCTGGCCAAACCCGTACCCCCTTTTGGAGTTAGATACTTGAAGATATGCCCTTTCCAGCCAAATAAAAAGAAAACAATACCCTAATGCTGACCAAATTTGAAAAAATTGCCCTCCAAATATGCGGATTTCAAGAAAATTGCGAAATACCTTCAACTTGCTCTCAATTGACGTCAAATGCTCTGTTATACCTACGGCAATGAAACTTTGCAGACACATATATCAAAGTACGTGACAACTGTCTGCAAAGTTTGGTCAAATTTGGTGACGTCATCGCCAAGTCATTGCCCAAAATGATGAATTTACTATGCATTACGTAACAGCCCGTTGAATGCGTGCAGTACATTGCGCGCATATGATAATGATGTCTAACTATTAAACCGGAGTAAATGCCCTTTCGAATGATATCAAATATGGTATATGTTCACTCAGAAAATTTTAAGTAAATCGCATTTGAGCAAGGGTCACTATACGAATTCCGCCGAGTTTCCGCCCGATAAATATACGTACACAAGTTTTATCTTCGTACATCGATAGCCCATACCAGAGCTCAAGAATCAGATTAGCTTTAACAGTTAGGGTTGACTATTACATACTCTGCAATATCAAATATTTATTTCGGATACATTATACATGTGGTACTTTACCTCGTCTATATACAGCTTTGGAGTGCAATTGAAGTCTTCCAAATTAAGTAATCCGCACAACTATACCGTGTTGAGAATATGAGAATAGAAAAGAACAGAAACACTCTACAAAGTTCAAGTCTAGTTTCCACGTATGGAAATACACCTTTCTCTGTATGGCCTGTTTAGCAAGTACAAGACGACACTGTGATAACAACTGTAATTTCTGCGATTGCTCGTCTCTATTGAAATCATTGTTCGTCATAACATAAACATATTCATCATTCGATTGCAGTTTTGCTTCAATATATAACTCACCCGGTTCCAGTTTCGTAGTCTTTAATGTACTCGTGATGCTTTTGGCATCTATGTTGTTAATAATTCTTTATATGACCAAAGACGTACGGGGGAGGGGGGAGCTAGCACCCCTTAGAATATTTAATTAAGTAATCCACACAACTATACCGTGTTGAGAATATGAGAATAGAAAAGAACAGAAACACCTTACACAGTTCAAGTCTAGTCTTCTACGTATTGAAATGTACCTTTCAATTATGGCCTGTTAAGCAAATACAAGACGACACTGTGATAACAACTGTTATTTCTGCAGTTGCTCGTCTCTATTGAAATATTTTGTTCGTCATAACATATTCATCATTCGATTGCAGTTTTGCTTCAATATATAACTCCTGGTTCCTGTTTCTGGTCTTTAATGTAGTCGTGATGCTTTTGGTATCTATGTTGTAAATAATTCTTTCTATGACCAAAGACGCACGGGGGAGGGGGGATGGGTGGGAGCTAGCACCCCTTAGAATATTTAAAGTTCCAACAATCGGGCAGCCATCACTGCCCGACTATCGTCATACTCGACTGCGAGATGCCCAAATATACAATGTTCATATTCATATTTCATATAATCTAGTGTAATATTAGTGATGGAAAAACCCTTTGTTCGCTCGCTCACTTCGTTCACTCTCAAGATTTAGAGACAGAAACGTTACTATTCGGGCAGCATCGACGTGTACATCTGCCCCTCTCGCGAAAATCTGCCCTGTGAATATAGGTTCATTCCGGGATAGGACATGAGCAACAACAACAAAATTGACACTAAATTGATGTATATAGCTCACAATTTCATTGCTTAAGAGAGCGCTTTCCTGGTTATTGAACAGAGCATGAATGTGCCTGTCAATATTCAGAGGTATTTTTTAAAGTGATTTCCCATACTAGTACAGCCCTTTACATATTGACCAAGTATGCTGATTATTTTACTCATTTTTCCTTTTTTTGCAACTGCTCACAAGCGTATTAAGATTTGTTGTTCAAGGAGGGGGTGACACACAAAATCACAGAGTCACGTAGTTACTGTGGGATAGGGTTAATTCTTGAATTATAATAAACGCCCAGGTAAATCGGTAAAAGCTACAGAGTTTACTATTGCAATGAAATTGAGATCGAAATGTATACATGATAAGCAAATATTAATTGACTACGAGGGTAATGGTATAGTATTAATGACTGCTTTGAGAGAAATAGTTGTTTTTATACGCTCAAGGGAAGGTTAGAATTGTGCTATTGACCGAGGCGTGCCGAGGGCAATAGCCCAATTGTAACCTTCCCGAGAGCGTATAAAAACAACTATTTCTCGAATATTAAAGCAGTCATTAATACTGTTATATGCCGAAAACAAAAGAGTCAACTAATGACACCACCTTGGCCTTTCTCTAGTTTATCTGCACGGTTGTTTTTATGAGTGTATCTTTGAGAGTAGACTAGATCTAAATTCTAGTCTAAGCAAGATATTTTTACAATTTTGGGGGTGGGCCGGCCCTGTGGGGAATATGGAGAAGAACCTGCGCTTTCATATGACACCTCACTTATTGAGTATCACCTTCAGGATCACAACAGATTATAAAGGTTTGAATCTCGAATTTAAAACAAAACTTGACCTTTTTTGCATGGTCGCAGAATGCACGTAGACTGCATAGAGAATGCATTGCGTACAATCTCTATGGGAATAATTTTAACACACATCATCGGGTGCGCGATCAAACACCCTGACAACTAGATCTATTTCGTCTAGAGTCTACGTCTAAAGCTTTTTCAGCAACTAAACGAACATGTTTATGGATAATTTCACCTACCCTTTTTGTTGTTCTTGCTGTCAGCGAGTCTTGCATTTGATAAGTTGAAATCTTGGGAGAGATTCTTGAGCCATTTTTGTCTTGTTTGGAATTGTCTTGTCTTGTATGAAAATACCGACCAATTTTTCGCACACGTACGGTATCCTCGATCGCTCAAACCATTTTTTAAAATGTAAACCTATGGGGTAACCATGGAGACTGACCTATTTTCCCAATAACCATGGTTATTGGGATTTTAGAACTGTTTTAACCATGGTTACTGGGAATTTTCGGGAACAGTTAAAGTTTATGAATGCAATTTCGACCAATCAGATTGCTGGATTACTTAAGTGAGGTATATAATGCAAACTATCATCGCCGAGGTGATCTCGGGGCTACTATCATCCCGAGATCACCGAGGCGATGATAATTTGTATCCATTGCACGAGTAAAGGAGGTTAATATTTGTTTTATATCCCACATCGGCAATAAGGTTTAAAGTGAATTTTACATAATAATAAGAACATACTGATTCTGATCTGCAGACAGTTTAGCTTCAGCTAGATTTTACAAAGCGCAATTTACATGCATACATGTAATGCAGTCGATGCGCGTTCATTTGACATTGACATTGACTTTGACATTTCGCGTAATGCTACGTTTACACTATGTTCCCGGCGGCCACGGCAGCCCCGTTTGCCCGAAACGTAGTGCACCGTGGGATTTAGACCAATTTTATCTCTGGATTCAAGTTTTGTTACGTCTTGCCAAGTTTTCTCACGGTCTACCACGGTATCCGTGACGGGCCGTGGGGGGAAGGTGATGCTGAGTCCCGGAGGCTCCAAGGCGCACTACGGTTCGGCCCGCGTTCTACCACGGATGCCAGAACGTTCCCTCCCGGCCCGTCACGTTCTGATGGGGTCCCTCACGTTTCCCACGTTCTGATCAAGGTCTCACACGTTTTTCACGTTTTGTCAAGGCTTTGTACGGATGAAACGTGGACGCAGGGCAGCTTTGGAGCACGTTTGTGCCGGCGGAATAAAAAGAAGGTCTCCCAAGCAATAGCAATCATGGTATTCTGAGACCTCGCGTTGTGTCAGACCGTAGTAGAACGCAACGCACCGTAGCGTGCCGGGCGCCTAAACCGTCCCACTACGGACCACCCCCAAGTTTTGTTACGGCCTATTACGGACTGTCACGTTTTGTTACGTTCACCCCGGTTTATTACGGCCTACTAGGTTGCTCATCCGCACCGTGACTGCCGTGGCAAATTTTTTGACAGTTTAAAAATCTGACACGGTATCCACGGCAATCACGGCCTGTCACGTTTGCCCATACGGTCCCCCGCGTTGTGTCACGTCAATCCCGTTTCGTCCACGGTGGCCTGAAACGTGGTTGCTGTGGCCGCCGGGAACATAGTGTAAACGTAGCATAACTTACTTTGCTATGCGTATTAATGGGCAAGGGTGGGCAAGTGGGGTAGCAGCAAAAAATTACTTTACAAAAGTTCTATCTAAGGTAGATAGTACTTATCTATATTTTATCAGGACTTCCGTCGACAGTGCCAAGTATGCTAGGAAGCAAACAACAACAACAAAAAGATGACACCAACGGAATAACTACAATGACGTTTGGACAGTGGAATGTCAGGACACTCCTCGATCGGGAAGGAACTGGCAGGCCAGAGAGGAGGACTGCCCCCCGGACTGACAAGCTGATATTGATGGGAGACTTCAATGCCCGAGTAGGACGAGACTATGAGAAATGGCAGTCAGTGTTAGGCAGGCACGGAATCGGTAAATGCAACACCAATGGTGAGCTACTTCTAGCGCTGTGCTCTGAGTTCGAACTCCTATTGACAAACACCGTGTTCAAGCAGAGGGAAGAACACAAAACCACCTGGATGCACCCTCGGTCTAAGCATTGGCACCTGATTGATTACATCATAACAAGACAACGAGACAGAATGGATGTTCACAGCACAAGAACTATGCGTGGAGCTAACTGCTTGACCGATCACCAGCTACTAAGATCAAAGATTGCATTTGCTTTACGTTCAAAGCGTAGGAAGCAAGGAGCTACTAAACTTGCAAAGCTGAACACAGACCGGCTACACGTCAACACACAACGGCTAAAGCTAGAGCAAGATATGGAGAAAGCTCTGGCGACTTCAAGTTCAAGTTCAAGTTTATTCAAACCAATCAAACACAACATTTTACAATCAATTGACACAAAAGAAATAAAAAACATGATAGGTTTGGGACCCCGGAGAAGCAGAGCTTGTGATAAGGGGCCCCTTAAAAGGTACATAAACAAAAACAAAATAACAGTATTTAGAATAACCGATGACAAAAACATATTTACAATGATAACTAATGAGTAAATATGGGAACAGAAAAAAAGATAACACACATACACATACACACCCACGCACACACACGCAGACACACCCACATACACACATACACACATGGCTTTCCAGGATTTACTTTAACATATTTTGTAACCTCTCAAAAAGATATTCTCGACATGTATGTTTAAACATAGGTAGTGTTGGACTGGATCTGATGTTTTGTGGCAACTTATTCCATTCTTTGATACAATTAATTACAAAAGAGTTCGAAGCAGTTTGTGTTCTCGCAAACGGCTGATGGATAAGATTTCTCTGACGTGTGTTGTACGAATGGACAGTCGAATTAACAATAAACGCATCTTTTAAAAATGAATTATTTTGAGCAGATTGAGATTTGTACATGAATATCAAACAATTCATGGAGACTAATTCATCAAGAGGCAACATCTGAAGTTGCACAAATAAAGGATTACTTGGACTTCTGTAATTTGAATTTGTAATGAGCCTGATAGCTTTCTTCTGAAGGACTATTAACTTGTTTATATGGCTCCTATACGTATTTCCCCATGCAACATTACAATAAGTTAAGTGAGGCATAATGATAGCATTATAAAGAGTTACTAAAGTTTGCTCTGGTAAAAAGAAGCGTAACTTAAAAATCACACCAACACTCCTCGAGACCTTGGTACAAACATTGCTGAGGTGATCTTTCCAAGTTAAATGATCATCAACTGTAACTCCAAGAAACCTTACATTTTGACTCCGGTTGATCAGATGACCACCTATTGTCAGGGGGTCAATATTATCTGGGATTCTTTTGCCCCTTGATCTAAAAACAACATATTGAGTCTTACTAGCATTTAACAAAAGTTTGTTGCAACAAAACCACTTAAATATATTGTGAACTTCATTATTTGCAGACAAAATCAGATTATGCATGTCTTTGTGGTGAGAGAGCAAGCAAGTATCATCAGCAAAAAGTGAATAAGTAAACAACTGAGATGAGTTTATAATATCATTAATATAAATCAAGAACAATAAGGGGCCCAGGACTGAGCCTTGGGGTACGCCATATTTACCTTCCTAGATTGTGATTTAACTCCATTAACCACTACATACTGTAATCGATTATGTAAGTAATTTTTAAACCATTTCAAAGCTATCCCACGAATGCCATAATGCTCAAGCTTGCTTAATAATATATCATGATCAATAGTGTCGAATGCTTTCGATAAATCCAAAAACACACCAAGACAAAACTTCCCAGCATCAATTGCATTTATAATAGTGTTTACCAAATTCAAGACACCCATACTTGTAGAGCAATTCTTTCGAAAGCCAAATTGTTGTGGGATCAGAATATCATGAAGTCGAAGGAAGTCATCCAACCTTTTATACACTATTTTCTCTAGAATTTTTGAAAATATGGGTAACAAAGCAATTGGTCTATAATTCTCAATGTTCTTACGATCATTCTTCTTGAATACAGGGATTACTTTAGCTATTTTCAATTTGTTTGGGACAATACCCTGAAACAAGGACTTATTAAAAATATCACACAAGGGTTCAACAATGCATTGAATACAAGTTTTAATGACTTTTGGGGAAATGTCGTCAGAACCGCATGCCTTGGATGGTTTTAGAGTTAAAACAAAGTTAGAAATTTCATGAACAGACGTTGGTCTAAAGTACAAGGACGAGGAGTGATTCTGCACTGACAAAAATTGTTTGTATGATGTTTGGACAGGAGGAATTTCCTTGTTTATTTTAGAGGGCAAATCAATGAAATATTCATTAAAATATTTTGCTTTTTGTAAGTCTGATTTTAACAGTAAATCATTATGATACATATCATTTGGAAGTGGCGTCTTCTTCCCCCTCCCAAGCAAACCATTAATATGAGACCAAGTCTTTCTAATATCATTCTGAGTAGTTCGAAAAACATTATCATAATAATCCTTCTTACTTTGACGAACAAGGTTTGTCAACAAGTTTTTATAGTCAACATAACTTTTCCGATTAATCTCATTTTGGTTCTTAATATATGTATGATAAAGCTTATGTTTGTGATTAATAGATTTCAGAAGACTTGGAGTAATCCATGGTTTCCTGCATTTCTTCTTCACACTCAATTCAACTAAAGGGAAATGTAAATTATATAAGTTGGAAAAAATATCACTAAAATAGTCATAAGAAACATTTGCATCAAACAAGCTATATAAACTAGACCAATCAACTTGAAGAAGATCGCGTTGGAAATTATTCATTCTTTCATCAGTAATCACACGTCTAAATAATTTATTGTGTACCTTTCCTGTAGTGACTGCATTGCCTTTGTTAATGCTACAAATTGGCATGTGATCAGAGAAATCAGAACAGAATATTCCAGAATAGAAATGGTCTTGAACACAGTTTGTAAATATATTATCGATTAAGGTTGCTGAAGATGACGTGATACGAGTCGGTTTAGTGATTAGGGAAAGCAACCCAAACGAAAACATAAAGTCAACAAAATCTTTTACCTTTTCATCTACATCAACATTTAACAAATTGATATTAAAGTCACCCATAATATAAATGTCATTCTTTTCTTTACTCAGTATTTGCATTTCATGATCAAAGCCATCAATAAATGATCTAATGTCATTACCAGGTGCTCTATAAATGCATCCGACAATCGACTTTTTGTTTGCAATACTAATTTCTAAAAATACACATTCATAATAAGCATTAGCCATAGATAGATCATTACGTATCTTGTAATCAAGCCCGTCTCGGACATAACATGCTACTCCACCACCTTTCTTATTTGATCGACAGACTTGAACAAATGAATATCCTGGAATATCAAACATAGCTACATCTGTAGATGGTTTGAACCAGGTTTCTGAAATACCAATAACAGAGAAATTATGTTCTATACAGGATAGTAATACTACCAGATCATCAAATTTTTTAAAAAGACTTCTGGAGTTAATATGCATCAGAGAAAGTTTTTTATCGCCATTAAACTGGAAATCGCTGCAGTTGATATAGCTACACTCATTAACAACAGCATCATTAATATCTTCAAAATCATCATCCATGAGGAAAGATTAGATGTAAACAGTATATAAAAACAACAGATCTGAAGCGGTCATAAAAAATATCAAATACCAAAACAGAGAGATAAAACAAAGCAGTTTGCGGATAGCCATCACATTCATTCACATACAAGAACACACACACAGACACACTCAGAACGACATGAACATAAAAATATATAGAGATGTACAGAGTGCAAAGTGCAAGTGCACATAGTAAAAAGTGAAAGAGAAATAAGGCATAAAAAGGGAAAAAGAAAGATGTATAAAGAAAACAAGACGTAATAAACAGAGAGAATATATATATATATATATATATATATATAAATGTAAGAGGGAAAACAAAAGGTGTAAAGAACGTTAGACTTGGGGATTGCAAGAGGGAATGACAGTTGATCAGACCTGGGCATCACTCAGCAAAGTAGTATATGACACAGCGAGCAACAACCTCGGTAAACCAGAGCGAAAACACCAGGACTGGTTTGACCCAGAAGACTCCGAGCTTCTGATACTCATGAAGAAAAGGGATGAAACACACCAACGTGTATTACAGACTAGAAGCACCAGGTCCACCACCATCGCGTACAAGGAAGCCTGCAGACACTTGCAGAGGTACACACGGAAAATGAAAACCACCTGGTGGGAGAAAAAGGCAGAGGACCTGCAGCGCTCCGCAGACAATAATGACATGAAGTCCTTCTACACTGGACTAAAAGAAGTCTGGGGCCCCCAGACTAGGAGTACATTTCATCTCAAGTCCCTGGACGGTAACACCTTTTCAGACAACAAAAGGGTGCTTGAACGATGGTCGCAGCATTTTGAGACACTACTCCACCAGCCAGGAGATATCGAGCCTGCAGCGCGTGATAGGATCAACCAGCGACCTGTAGTTACTGCACTCGATGATATTGCAACACGAAAAGAGCTAAACCTGGCAATTGCCTCCTTGGGTGATGGCAAGGCTCCCGGAGTGGATGGGATACCAAGCGAGATATGGAAGCACGGAGAAGCCACACTAACCAACAGTTTACTAATGCTGATACAAGCATGGGCAGAAGGCTTCGTACCTCAGGAATGGAAGGATGCTAATATTGTCGCCATCTTCAAAAAAGGAGATAGAACTCAATGTGGAAACTGCAGAGGAATATCGCTATTGTCAATAGCAGGGAAAGTTTTTGCCAGGATCCTTCTGAACAGATTGAATGCCCACATAGCACCAGATATATTGCCGGAGACGCAATGCGGATTTAGGAACAACCGGAGCACAGTAGATAATGATCTTCTGCCTCAGACAACTACAGGAGAAGTGCATTGAGCACAACCGATCCCTCTATGTGGTTTTTGTCGATTTCACAAAAGCCTTTGACACTGTTGGTAGGACAGGTCTTTGGCAACTACTACGAAAGTATGGATGTCCCGAGAAGTTCACCGGAATGGTAGAGTCCTTACATACGGGTATGATGGCTAAAGTCAAGGAAGCAGGCGAAACATCCCATAGCTCCCCTGTAAGTAACGGTGTAAAACAAGGATATGTGTTGGCCCCTACGCTGTTCTCCATCTTTCTCTCGGCGATGCTGGAGGAGGCCTTTGCGGACTTTGAGGAGGGCGTTTACATACAATCACGTCAAGACGCCGACCTATCTATTCAATGTCGCACACTTCAAAGCTAAGACGAAGTCTACACAGATTCTCGTGAGGGAACTCCTCTTTGCAGATGACAGTGCTCTTGTTGCTCATACACCAGAGCAGATGCAACATGTTATAGATGTATTTTCATCAGCATCAAAGAAGTTCGGTCTACAAATAAACATCAAAAAGACTGAAGTACTATTCCAACTAGGTACAGACCACCGAGAGGAGGAGGAGATCCTAGTGGATGGGACAGCCCTAAACCAGGTAGATGACTTCACTTACCTCGGCAGCACTATATCCAAAGACGGACGCATCGACTCTGAGCTGGTGAAAAGAATGTCAAAGGCCAGCAGTGCCTTTGGAAGACTGCGAACCAGGCTATGGAACAACCATCATGTCTCAACAAGAGTGAAGTGCAAAATCTACAGTCCTATCCACTCTCTTATACGGTGCGGAAAGCTGGACTCTCTACAAAAGTCAAGTAAAGAAACTTCACGCGTTCATGATGAGACACCTCCGAGCAATCATGAGAATCAGTTGGAAGGACAAGGTGACCAACAAAGAGGTACTAAAGCGAGCAAACCTTCCTTCTATGGAGGACCTGCTCATTAGGAAGAACCTACGATGGACAGGCCATGTCATCAGGATGCCCTCTGAGAGGTTACCAAAGCAAGTACTATTCTCGCAACTACCCGCTGGCGAAAGAGGGATTGGTCGTCCACGGCTTCGCTACAAGGACACGATCAAGAGGAACCTTAAGCGGAGGCAAATTGAAATCAAGACTTGGACAACTGCTGCAGGCCAACGAGCTGTACGGAGAACAGCTGTAAAGTGAAAATGAAGGCGGTCATTGTCGCTTCGCGACAGACAGCTTCTACTACTACTATATTTTATCATGTGACCTCGTTTAGACCAATCAGATTGCAAGATTCTTAGTATGCGGGATATAAACCTAAATACAAACCTGGAAATCTTGCAAAACTCTTGAAGTGACCCCTTCCTCTCCTTATAGGTATTCGATATTTATTACGAGCCAAAGAATGTGACCATGTACTTACTCTAAGCACTTACTTTGTGTATGCATTTAATTCTTCCTTCTCTCACTCTCTCACCCTCTCTCTTTCTGTATAATCAGCCCACTCTCTGTCATCATTTTCCTTGTCTTTCCATGTCTCTATCATTCCTCCCATTCCCTTTCAGTATTAATCTGTTTAGCCTTTAGTGCTTTGTGTTCTCTTCTTACATGTCTGATAATCTATTTCTCTTTGTCACCTTTTCCCTTTCTCAATACATTCATTATCATCTTCTGATCTATGTTTATTATCATGATTTCTTTTGTACGTTTATAACGTGTATTTTGTGCAATTCAGCAACCTATAACTATAGATATTTTCAATCGTTTTCTCCTTTTTTTAAATGTGAATATTGCATGTTACACTGCTCCAGTTTTGCTTTTCTTACCCGTCTTCTTTCTTGATTTTCTGATTTCATCTGTAGCTGTGAATACTGCTCTCATGATTCCAATTGTTTTCTTCCCCTCCCGCTCTCTCTCTCTCTCTACTCCCCTATACTCCGTAATCATTTTCTCTACCTTTCTATCTTCGTTTCCTCTTCTACCCCTCTCTTATCCTTCCCGAACTCTTCAACCTGTCAAACTATGCACTATGTTATATCTTCTTGCAAATTCACAAGTATAAGTGTATAATGTATAGCTTTGATATAACAGAGTGCAATTTTATTAATATCTAGTACTGGATATTTACCACACCTCTACTAATAGTAAGTAGGTTTGTAATCCTTTATTATATGTTTTTTTCCTCTAATATTTCCTCTAATATTGATTCTGGCCGTCTCAGCCTGAGCTGCTGTCAATCTTTATATACAAAACAAACAAATAAATAAATATATGAATAAATTAATGAATAATAATAGTACAAATTATAAAAGTAATAACAATAATAGTAATAATAATAATAATAAGAAAATATTTTGAAGCGCAAGAGAGACTGTGAAGTCTTTCTAATCGCATAACAATACAGCTAAAACAAAACACAATTTTATGTTTACAGATTTCTACAGATTAATTCATATACAAAAGAAAAAAATTACTGTAATGTACTATTATTAACATAATTAGGCATACATTAACATTAATTCATAAATTTAAACACTGAAACAGGAAGAAATACTGATATACACACATTGAGTCAGTAATAATCTCTAACTATCAACAACCGAAGTGATTGAAATGAAGGCTCGGAAAACGCCAAAGAAGAATAGGCATAGTTTCATCATGTTTAAAACTACATTACAGTGTATTACAGTGGAAGCGTTTCATTCCCACGTTAAAAAAACGACAGCAGTTACAACAGGGCCCTATTTTTATAAATTTGTTACAACTATTAACTTCAATAGATCTATGGCACATCGGTTCATAGTCAATCAAACGCAAGGTTTCGAGTAGCCTTAATTTGTATTCTTATTGAATTGAATTGAAATTTATTTCCATCATCATGACAATATATACAAAGATAAAATATGGAATTTCATAGCATGTAAAAATATCAAAATTACATATAAATTGACATAGCAGCATTCAAAATATAAAGAAAATATGAAGGTTTAAACCATAGTACAAATGGAAAATGGTGCATCCGTAAAAGCCAGTAAGGCTTGACAATTGAATGCACTAGGCGCAGAAGTAATAATAACATTACTTGGAAGAAAGGGGGGGGGGGGGAGGAGAAGGAAAAAAAGGGGGAGTATTAGTAATATAGGTGTGTTCTTAAAATGAATTATGCGTTATAAAGAGAGAGAAGATGTTTCTTGTAAAGTCTCTTGAAAGAATTACTAAATCCGACAGACTGTAAAAATGGAGTTGGGAATTCCACATTTTTGGACCAACATAACGGAGACAATCGGTCAGTATATTGATAACTAGTGTTATGAAACAAGGATATGAACAACCTAAATTAAACATTGATTATTATGGTGCATAAGATGATAATATAAAATTGTAGTACTGAATGATGTGAAGTAAGGGTATAATGCTATAGATATAGTTTGTGCACCCAGATTCTTATCGGTCTCATGGGCTGTAGCCAGCTTTTCCCGATCAATTTATCTGCTTACACTTATATGTTATATTTTCTCAAACTCTCTGTGCAATGAAAGCTCTGGAATATTATAAAAAAAAACTATTTTCAAAGATAAAATATGTCTTATTTTGCGTTAAACTCGGGCTGATGAAAACGTGTTTATCAAAAACTTAAACATCTACATATTATGTATCGAATTGATAAAATGCATAGAGTTCATTTTATATATACACGCCACAAATACACTGCTGCCTGTTAACCGGTCAGATCGGTCATCAGCGAAGGATGAAGTGGAAAAGGGCACCGACGATGATGACGTACGAGGTCACGGTGGTCAACGATGCTGAGCACGGGAGGCCCAAATCATTGACATCGTCGGGATCGTCGTACTCCACGACCACAGAATTACAACTATCAATCGAGTATGATGTATCGTATACTATGAATAAAAACAAGAGGATGGTAAAGTTATTATAGTGGGGACTTATTTACCAAGGGTCTGCTCTTCCTGCAGGCCCTGCAATTATTGTTACATTAGCATTGCCATAAACCAATTTGCATCTGGGTGGGGTGTGGCGAATGTGGATTAATGTCTGGCCAAAGGACATTAGTACCGGGCTGGAACTCGAACCTTGAATTGAGAGTCAAGTTAATATTATATTATATTTTGTACATGAATGCCTACTAACTACACTGTCGCTCATATAGTTGGAATATTTTTTTTTTACCCCAATTTATGGAATTATTTTGTCAATGATTTATTCCTAATAGATCTAGATAATAGTATACATTTCAGATTTTATTGAATAATAATTTGCCAGTGTTTGTTTTGCGTAACTGCTAAAGAATATGTATGCTACTATGCTTATCAACTAGGGGACCTACGCCTTTAAGTCATAAATGACAAAAGGGCAATAATATGGCACATCGACACGGTTTTGATCTTGGGGCCCCACTGGATCATGATTGTACGCAGCGGGGGCTAGGGTAGGGGGCAGTTCCCACAAATAAAAAAAAGAAAAGAAATGCAATAAGCTATCAATAATTCATTGAATTTCCCCCCGGTCCCCAACATAAACAAAATCCTCTGTACGGCCATGTATTATGGCTAGAGGGATGGGCACACAGAAGATTTTTGTCTCAATATTGATCTAGGAACAAAAATAAACCGTGACTTTCAAGTAAATTCGTACTAGCTGTCAGATTATCTAAATCAGAATACCAATGTCAGCTGCACACGAGGCATCATTTTGTTTGACGTTAGACTGCGTCAGCAACTGGTGCTGTCTTGGATTATGCTGCGTCATGTAAAAACAACATCGTACACAAATGCAAATTGAACAGAGCATACATTTACTTTGCGACTCCTTCATATGCATGCGTGAGCTGCCTGACGTATGATTGCGCCAGCGTCTGGTGTGATATCTGATGCACCGTTTGAGTGTAAAACTGTCTGAAAAGGGATAATGAAATCAAACCGGTCGATGTATCTTGCATTGCTGGCATATTGGCTAATTGCCTCTTCAGCTTCATTTGCGTACGTATAATAACGCAATCG
>JAVYIG010017726.1:0-24635 GCA_035222895.1 Strongylocentrotus droebachiensis | reverse complement strand
TGTCCCCGTCCTAGACATCTCATGGGAATGAGCTGCGATTACATAGTTTGGATAGACAGAGATCATACACTATTATAGAGATGAAAAGAGATCATTTCATGACATGTCTAGGACGACGCAGAATGCAAGGGTTCCCCCTTGCACTTTGTCCCGTCCCAGACATCTCATGGAATGAGCTGCGATTACATAGTTTGGATAGACAGAGATCATACACTATTATAGAGATGAAAAGAGATCATTTCATGACATGTTAAGGACGACGCAGAATGCAAGGGTTCCCCCTTGCACTTTGTCCCCGTCCTAGACATCTCATGGAATGAGCTGCGATTACATAGTTTGGATAGACAGAGATCATACACTATTATAGAGATGAAAAGAGATCATTTCATGACATGTCTAGGACGACGCAGAATGCAAGGGTTCCCCCTTGCACTTTGTCCCGTCCTAGACATCTCATGGAATGAGCTGCGATTACATAGTTTGGATAGACAGAGATCATACACTATTATAGAGATGAAAACAGATCATTTCATGACATGTCTAGGACGACGCAGAATGCAAGGGTTCCCCCTTGCACTTTGTCCCGTCCCTAGACATATCATGGAATGAGCTGCGATTACATAGTTTGGATAGACAGAGATCATACACTATTAAAGAGATGAAAAGAGATCATTTCATGACATGTTAAGGACGACGCAGAATGCAAGGGTTCCCCCTTGCACTTTGTCCCGTCCTAGACATCTCATGGAATGAGCTGCGATTACATAGTTTGGATAGACAGAGATCATACACTATTATAGAGATGAAAAGAGATCATTTCATGACATGTTAAGGACGACGCAGAATGCAAGGGTTCCCCCTTGCACTTTGTCCCGTCCTAGACATCTCATGGAATTAGCTGCGATTACATAGTTTGGATAGACATTGATCATACACTATTATAGAGATGAAAAGAGATCATTTCATGACATGTTAAGGACGACGCAGAATGCAGGGGTTCCCCCTTGCACTTTGTCCCGTCCTAGACATCTCATGGAATGAGCTGCGATTACATAGTTTGGATAGACAGAGATCATACACCATTATAAGGATGAAAAGAGATCATTTCGTGACATGTTAAGGACGACGCAGAATGCAAGGGTTCCCCCTTGCACTTTGTCCCGTCCTAGACATATCATGGAATGAGCTGTGATTACATAGTTTAGATAGACAGAGATCATACACTATTATAGAGATGAAAAATGATCATTTCATGACATGTCTAGGACGACACAGAATGCAAGGGTTCCCCCTTGCACTTTGTCCCGTCCTAGACATCTCATGGAATGAGCTGCGATTACATAGTTGGATAGACAGAGATCATACACTATTATAGAGATGAAAAGAGATCATTTCATGACATGTCTAGGACGATGCAGAATGCAAGGGTTCCCCCTTGCACTTTGTCCCGTCCTAGACATCTCATGGAATGAGCTGCGATTACATAGTTTGGATAGACAGAGATCATACACTATTATAGAGATGAAAAGAGATCATTTCATGACATGTCTAGGACGACGCAGAATGCAAGGGTTCCCCCTTGCACTTTGTCCCGTCCCAGACATCTCATGGAAGGAGCTGCGATTACATAGTTTGGATAGACAGAGATCATACACTATTATAGAGATGAAAAGAGATCATTTCATGACATGTCTAGGAAGACGCAGAATGCAAGGGTTCCCCCTTGCACTTTGTCCCGTCCTAGACATCTCTGGAATGAGCTACGATTACATAGTTTGGATAGACAGAGATCATACACTATTATAGAGATGAAAAGAGATCATTTCATGACATGTCTAGGGACGACGCAGAATGCAAGGGTTCCCCCTTGCACTTTGTCCCGTCCCAGACATCTCATGGAATGAGCTGCGATTACATAGTTTGGATAGACAGAGATCATACACTATTATAGAGATGAAAAGAGATCATTTCATGACATGTCTAGGACGACGCAGAATGCAAGGGTTCCCCCTTGCACTTTGTTCCGTCCTAGACATCTCATGGAATGAGCTGCGATTACATAGTTTGGATAGACAGAGATCATACACTATTATAGAGATGAAAAAAGATCATTTCATGACATGTCTAGGACGACGCAGAATGCAAGGGTTCCCCCTTGCACTTTGTCCCGTCCTAGACATCTCATGGAATGAGCTGCGATTACATAGTTTGGATAGACAGAGATCATACACTATTAAAGAGATGAAAAGAGATCATTTCATGACATGTTAAGGACGACGCAGAATGCAAGGGTTCCCCCTTGCACTTTGTCCCGTCCTAGACATCTCATGGAATGAGCTGCGATTACATAGTTTGGATAGACAGAGATCATACACTATTATAGAGATGAAAAGAGATCATTTCATGACATGTCTAGGACGACGCAGAATGCAAGGGTTCCCCCTTGCACTTTGTCCCGTCCTAGACATCTCATGGAATGAGCTGCGATTACATAGTTTGGATAGACAGAGATCATACACTATTATAGAGATGAAAAGAGATCATTTCATGACATGTTATGGACGACGCAGAATGCAAGGGTTCCCCCTTGCACTTTGTCCCGTCCTAGACATCTCATGGAATTAGCTGCGATTACATAGTTTGGATAGACATTGATCATACACTATTATAGAGATGAAAAGAGATCATTTCATGACATGTTAAGGACGACGCAGAATGCAAGGGTTTCCCCTTGCACTTTGTCCCGTCCTAGACATCTCATGGAATGAGCTGCGATTACATAGTTTGGATAGACAGAGATCATACACCATTATAAAGATGCAAAGAGATCATTTCATGACATGTTAAGGACGACGCAGAATGCAAGGGTTCCCCCTTGCACTTTGTCCCGTCCTAGACATCTCATGGAATGAGCTGCGATTACATAGTTTGGATAGACAGAGATCATACACCATTATAAGGATGAAAAGAGATCATTTCATGACATGTTAAGGACGACGCAGAATGCAAGGGTTCCCCCTTGCACTTTGTCCCGTCCTAGACATCTCATGGAATGAGCTGCGATTACATAGTTTGGATAGACAGAGATCATACACCATTATAAGGATGAAAAGAGATCATTTCGTGACATGTTAAGGACGACGCAGAATGCAAGGGTTCCCCCTTGCACTTTGTCCCGTCCTAGACATATCATGGAATGAGCTGTGATTACATAGTTTAGATAGACAGAGATCATACACTATTATAGAGATGAAAAATGATCATTTCATGACATGTCTAGGACGACACAGAATGCAAGGGTTCCCCCTTGCACTTTGTCCCGTCCTAGACATCTCATGGAATGAGCTGCGATTACATAGTTGGGATAGACAGAGATCATACACTATTATAGAGATGAAAAGAGATCATTTCATGACATGTCTAGGACGATGCAGAATGCAAGGGTTCCCCCTTGCACTTTGTCCCGTCCTAGACATCTCATGGAATGAGCTGCGATTACATAGTTTGGATAGACAGAGATCATACACTATTATAGAGATGAAAAGAGATCATTTCATGACATGTCTAGGACGACGCAGAATGCAAGGGTTCCCCCTTGCACTTTGTCCCGTCCCAGACATCTCATGGAAGGAGCTGCGATTTCATAGTTTGGATAGACAGAGATCATACACTATTATAGAGATGAAAAGAGATCATTTCATGACATGTCTAGGAAGACGCAGAATGCAAGGGTTCCCCCTTGCACTTTGTCCCGTCCTAGACATCTCTGGAATGAGCTACGATTACATAGTTTGGATAGACAGAGATCATACACTATTATAGAGATGAAAAGAGATCATTTCATGACATGTCTAGGACGACGCAGAATGCAAGGGTTCCCCCTTGCACTTTGTCCCGTCCCAGACATCTCATGGAATGAGCTGCGATTACATAGTTTGGATAGACAGAGATCATACACTATTATAGAGATGAAAAGAGATCATTTCATGACATGTTAAGGACGACGCAGAATGCAAGGGTTCCCCCTTGCACTTTGTCCCGTCCTAGACATCTCATGGAATGAGCTGCGATTACATAGTTTGGATAGACAGAGATCATACACTATTATAGAGATGAAAAGAGATCATTTCATGACATGTCTAGGACGACGCAGAATGCAAGGGTTCCCCCTTGCACTTTGTTCCGTCCTAGACATCTCATGGAATGAGCTGCGATTACATAGTTTGGATAGACAGAGATCATACACTATTATAGAGATGAAAAAAGATCATTTCATGACATGTCTAGGACGACGCAGAATGCAAGGGTTCCCCCTTGCACTTTGTCCCGTCCTAGACATCGCATGGAATGAGCTGCGATTACATAGTTTGGATAGACAGAGATCATACACTATTAAAGAGATGAAAAGAGATCATTTCATGACATGTTAAGGACGACGCAGAATGCAAGGGTTCCCCCTTGCACTTTGTCCCGTCCTAGACATCTCATGGAATGAGCTGCGATTACATAGTTTGGATAGACAGAGATCATACACTATTATAGAGATGAAAAGAGATCATTTCATGACATGTCTAGGACGACGCAGAATGCAAGGGTTCCCCCTTGCACTTTGTCCCGTCCTAGACATCTCTGGAATGAGCTACGATTACATAGTTTGGATAGACAGAGATCATACACTATTATAGAGATGAAAAGAGATCATTTCATGACATGTCTAGGACGACGCAGAATGCAAGGGTTCCCCCTTGCACTTTGTCCCGTCCCAGACATCTCATGGAATGAGCTGCGATTACATAGTTTGGATAGACAGAGATCATACACTATTATAGAGATGAAAAGAGATCATTTCATGACATGTTAAGGACGACGCAGAATGCAAGGGTTCCCCCTTGCACTTTGTCCCGTCCTAGACATCTCATGGAATGAGCTGCGATTACATAGTTTGGATAGACAGAGATCATACACTATTATAGAGATGAAAAGAGATCATTTCATGACATGTCTAGGACGACGCAGAATGCAAGGGTTCCCCCTTGCACTTTGTTCCGTCCTAGACATCTCATGGAATGAGCTGCGATTACATAGTTTGGATAGACAGAGATCATACACTATTATAGAGATGAAAAAAGATCATTTCATGACATGTCTAGGACGACGCAGAATGCAAGGGTTCCCCCTTGCACTTTGTCCCGTCCTAGACATCGCATGGAATGAGCTGCGATTACATAGTTTGGATAGACAGAGATCATACACTATTAAAGAGATGAAAAGAGATCATTTCATGACATGTTAAGGACGACGCAGAATGCAAGGGTTCCCCCTTGCACTTTGTCCCGTCCTAGACATCTCATGGAATGAGCTGCGATTACATAGTTTGGATAGACAGAGATCATACACTATTATAGAGATGAAAAGAGATCATTTCATGACATGTCTAGGACGACGCAGAATGCAAGGGTTCCCCCTTGCACTTTGTCCCGTCCTAGACATCTCATGGAATGAGCTGCGATTACATAGTTTGGATAGACAGAGATCATACACTATTATAGAGATGAAAAGAGATCATTTCATGACATGTTATGGACGACGCAGAATGCAAGGGTTCCCCCTTGCACTTTGTCCCGTCCTAGACATCTCATGGAATTAGCTGCGATTACATAGTTTGGATAGACATTGATCATACACTATTATAGAGATGAAAAGAGATCATTTCATGACATGTTAAGGACGACGCAGAATGCAAGGGTTTCCCCTTGCACTTTGTCCCGTCCTAGACATCTCATGGAATGAGCTGCGATTACATAGTTTGGATAGACAGAGATCATACACCATTATAAAGATGCAAAGAGATCATTTCATGACATGTTAAGGACGACGCAGAATGCAAGGGTTCCCCCTTGCACTTTGTCCCGTCCTAGACATCTCATGGAATGAGCTGCGATTACATAGTTTGGATAGACAGAGATCTTACACTACTATAGAGATGAAAAGAGATCATTTCATGACATGTTAAGGACGACGCAGAATGCAAGGGTTCCCCCTTGCACTTTGTCCCGTCCTAGACATTTCATGGAATGAGCTGCGATTACATAGTTTGGATAGACAGAGATCATACACTATTATAGAGATGAAAAGAGATCATTTCATGACACGTCTAGGATGAAGCAGAATGCAAGGGTTCCCCCTTGCACTTTGTCCTGTCCTAGACATCTCATGGAATGAGCTGCGATTACATAGTTTGGATAGACAGAGATCATACACTATTATAGAGATGAAAAGAGATCATTTCATGACATGTTAAGGACGACGCAGAATGCAAGGGTTCCCCCTTGCACTTTGTCCCGTCCTAGACATCTCATGGAATGAGCTGCGATTACATAGTTTGGATAGACAGAGATAATACACAATTATAGACATGAAAAGAGATCATTTCATGACATGTTAAGGACGACGCAGAATGCAAGGGTTCCCCCTTGCACTTTGTCCCGTCCTAGACATCTCATGGAATGAGCTGCGATTACATAGTTTGGATAGACATTGATCATACACTATTATAGAGATGAAAAGAGATCATTTCATGACATGTTAAGGACGACGCAGAATGCAGGGGTTCCCCCTTGCACTTTGTCCCGTCCTAGACATCTCATGGAATGAGCTGCGATTACATAGTTTGGATAGACAGAGATCATACACTATTAAAGAGATGAAAAGAGATCATTTCATGACATGTTAAGGACGACGCAGAATGCAAGGGTTCCCCCTTGCACTTTGTCCCGTCCTAGACATCTCATGGAATGAGCTGCGATTACATAGTTTGGATAGACAGAGATCATACACTATTATAGAGATGAAAAGAGATCATTTCATGACATGTTATGGACGACGCAGAATGCAAGGGTCCCCCCTTGCACTTTGTCCCGTCCAAGACATCTCATGGAATTAGCTGCGATTACATAGTTTGGATAGACATTGATAATACACTATTATAGAGATGAAAAGAGATCATTTCATGACATGTTAAGGACGACGCAGAATGCAGGGGTTCCCCCTTGCACGTTGTCCCGTCCTAGACATCTCATGGAATGAGCTGCGATTACATAGTTTGGATAGACAGAGATCATACACTATTATAGTGATGAAAAGAGATCATTTCATGACATGTCTAGGACGACGCAGAATGCAAGGGTTCCCCCTTGCACTTTGTCCCGTCCTAGACATCTCATGGAATGAGCTGCGATTACATAGTTTGGATAGACAGAGATCATACACCATTATAAAGATGCAAAGAGATCATTTCATGACATGTTAAGGACGACGCAGAATGCAAGGGTTCCCCCTTGCACTTTGTCCCGTCCTAGACATCTCATGGAATGAGCTGCGATTACATAGTTTGGATAGACAGAGATCATACACCATTATAAGGATGAAAAGAGATCATTTCATGACATGTTAAGGACGACGCAGAATGCAAGGGTTCCCCCCTTGCACTTTGTCCCGTCCTAGACATCTCATGGAATGAGCTGCGATTACATAGTTTGGATAGACAGAGATCATACACCATTATAAGGATGAAAAGAGATCATTTCGTGACATGTTAAGGACGACGCAGAATGCAAGGGTTCCCCCTTGCACTTTGTCCCGTCCTAGACATATCATGGAATGAGCTGTGATTACATAGTTTAGATAGACAGAGATCATACACTATTATAGAGATGAAAAATGATCATTTCATGACATGTCTAGGACGACACAGAATGCAAGGGTTCCCCCTTGCACTTTGTCCCGTCCTAGACATCTCATGGAATGAGCTGCGATTACATAGTTGGGATAGACAGAGATCATACACTATTATAGAGATGAAAAGAGATCATTTCATGACATGTCTAGGACGATGCAGAATGCAAGGGTTCCCCCTTGCACTTTGTCCCGTCCTAGACATCTCATGGAATGAGCTGCGATTACATAGTTTGGATAGACAGAGATCATACACTATTATAGAGATGAAAAGAGATCATTTCATGACATGTCTAGGACGACGCAGAATGCAAGGGTTCCCCCTTGCACTTTGTCCCGTCCCAGACATCTCATGGAAGGAGCTGCGATTACATAGTTTGGATAGACAGAGATCATACACTATTATAGAGATGAAAAGAGATCATTTCATGACATGTCTAGGAAGACGCAGAATGCAAGGGTTCCCCCTTGCACTTTGTCCCGTCCTAGACATCTCTGGAATGAGCTACGATTACATAGTTTGGATAGACAGAGATCATACACTATTATAGAGATGAAAAGAGATCATTTCATGACATGTCTAGGACGACGCAGAATGCAAGGGTTCCCCCTTGCACTTTGTCCCGTCCCAGACATCTCATGGAATGAGCTGCGATTACATAGTTTGGATAGACAGAGATCATACACTATTATAGAGATGAAAAGAGATCATTTCATGACATGTTAAGGACGACGCAGAATGCAAGGGTTCCCCCTTGCACTTTGTCCCGTCCTAGACATCTCATGGAATGAGCTGCGATTACATAGTTTGGATAGACAGAGATCATACACTATTATAGAGATGAAAAGAGATCATTTCATGACATGTCTAGGACGACGCAGAATGCAAGGGTTCCCCCTTGCACTTTGTTCCGTCCTAGACATCTCATGGAATGAGCTGCGATTACATAGTTTGGATAGACAGAGATCATACACTATTATAGAGATGAAAAAAGATAATTTCATGACATGTCTAGGACGACGCAGAATGCAAGGGTTCCCCCTTGCACTTTGTCCCGTCCTAGACATCGCATGGAATGAGCTGCGATTACATAGTTTGGATAGACAGAGATCATACACTATTATAGAGATGAAAAGAGATCATTTCATGACATGTCTAGGAAGACGCAGAATGCAAGGGTTCCCCCTTGCACTTTGTCCCGTCCTAGACATCTCTGGAATGAGCTACGATTACATAGTTTGGATAGACAGAGATCATACACTATTATAGAGATGAAAAGAGATCATTTCATGACATGTCTAGGACGACGCAGAATGCAAGGGTTCCCCCTTGCACTTTGTCCCGTCCCAGACATCTCATGGAATGAGCTGCGATTACATAGTTTGGATAGACAGAGATAATACACTATTATAGAGATGAAAAGAGATCATTTCATGACATGTTAAGGACGACGCAGAATGCAAGGGTTCCCCCTTGCACTTTGTCCCGTCCTAGACATCTCATGGAATGAGCTGCGATTACATAGTTTGGATAGACAGAGATCATACACTATTATAGAGATGAAAAGAGATCATTTCATGACATGTCTAGGACGACGCAGAATGCAAGGGTTCCCCCTTGCACTTTGTTCCGTCCTAGACATCTCATGGAATGAGCTGCGATTACATAGTTTGGATAGACAGAGATCATACACTATTATAGAGATGAAAAAAGATAATTTCATGACATGTCTAGGACGACGCAGAATGCAAGGGTTCCCCCTTGCACTTTGTCCCGTCCTAGACATCGCATGGAATGAGCTGCGATTACATAGTTTGGATAGACAGAGATCATACACTATTAAAGAGATGAAAAGAGATCATTTCATGACATGTTAAGGACGACGCAGAATGCAAGGGTTCCCCCTTGCACTTTGTCCCGTCCTAGACATCTCATGGAATGAGCTGCGATTACATAGTTTGGATAGACAGAGATCATACACTATTATAGAGATGAAAAGAGATCATTTCATGACATGTCTAGGACGACGCAGAATGCAAGGGTTCCCCCTTGCACTTTGTCCCGTCCTAGACATCTCTGGAATGAGCTACGATTACATAGTTTGGATAGACAGAGATCATACACTATTATAGAGATGAAAAGAGATCATTTCATGACATGTCTAGGACGACGCAGAATGCAAGGGTTCCCCCTTGCACTTTGTCCCGTCCCAGACATCTCATGGAATGAGCTGCGATTACATAGTTTGGATAGACAGAGATCATACACTATTATAGAGATGAAAAGAGATCATTTCATGACATGTTAAGGACGACGCAGAATGCAAGGGTTCCCCCTTGCACTTTGTCCCGTCCTAGACATCTCATGGAATGAGCTGCGATTACATAGTTTGGATAGACAGAGATCATACACTATTATAGAGATGAAAAGAGATCATTTCATGACATGTCTAGGACGACGCAGAATGCAAGGGTTCCCCCTTGCACTTTGTTCCGTCCTAGACATCTCATGGAATGAGCTGCGATTACATAGTTTGGATAGACAGAGATCATACACTATTATAGAGATGAAAAAAGATCATTTCATGACATGTCTAGGACGACGCAGAATGCAAGGGTTCCCCCTTGCACTTTGTCCCGTCCTAGACATCGCATGGAATGAGCTGCGATTACATAGTTTGGATAGACAGAGATCATACACTATTAAAGAGATGAAAAGAGATCATTTCATGACATGTTAAGGACGACGCAGAATGCAAGGGTTCCCCCTTGCACTTTGTCCCGTCCTAGACATCTCATGGAATGAGCTGCGATTACATAGTTTGGATAGACAGAGATCATACACTATTATAGAGATGAAAAGAGATCATTTCATGACATGTCTAGGACGACGCAGAATGCAAGGGTTCCCCCTTGCACTTTGTCCCGTCCTAGACATCTCATGGAATGAGCTGCGATTACATAGTTTGGATAGACAGAGATCATACACTATTATAGAGATGAAAAGAGATCATTTCATGACATGTTATGGACGACGCAGAATGCAAGGGTTCCCCCTTGCACTTTGTCCCGTCCTAGACATCTCATGGAATTAGCTGCGATTACATAGTTTGGATAGACATTGATCATACACTATTATAGAGATGAAAAGAGATCATTTCATGACATGTTAAGGACGACGCAGAATGCAAGGGTTTCCCCTTGCACTTTGTCCCGTCCTAGACATCTCATGGAATGAGCTGCGATTACATAGTTTGGATAGACAGAGATCATACACCATTATAAAGATGCAAAGAGATCATTTCATGACATGTTAAGGACGACGCAGAATGCAAGGGTTCCCCCTTGCACTTTGTCCCGTCCTAGACATCTCATGGAATGAGCTGCGATTACATAGTTTGGATAGACAGAGATCTTACACTACTATAGAGATGAAAAGAGATCATTTCATGACATGTTAAGGACGACGCAGAATGCAAGGGTTCCCCCTTGCACTTTGTCCCGTCCTAGACATTTCATGGAATGAGCTGCGATTACATAGTTTGGATAGACAGAGATCATACACTATTATAGAGATGAAAAGAGATCATTTCATGACACGTCTAGGATGAAGCAGAATGCAAGGGTTCCCCCTTGCACTTTGTCCTGTCCTAGACATCTCATGGAATGAGCTGCGATTACATAGTTTGGATAGACAGAGATCATACACTATTATAGAGATGAAAAGAGATCATTTCATGACATGTTAAGGACGACGCAGAATGCAAGGGTTCCCCCTTGCACTTTGTCCCGTCCTAGACATCTCATGGAATGAGCTGCGATTACATAGTTTGGATAGACAGAGATAATACACAATTATAGACATGAAAAGAGATCATTTCATGACATGTTAAGGACGACGCAGAATGCAAGGGTTCCCCCTTGCACTTTGTCCCGTCCTAGACATCTCATGGAATGAGCTGCGATTACATAGTTTGGATAGACATTGATCATACACTATTATAGAGATGAAAAGAGATCATTTCATGACATGTTAAGGACGACGCAGAATGCAGGGGTTCCCCCTTGCACTTTGTCCCGTCCTAGACATCTCATGGAATGAGCTGCGATTACATAGTTTGGATAGACAGAGATCATACACTATTAAAGAGATGAAAAGAGATCATTTCATGACATGTTAAGGACGACGCAGAATGCAAGGGTTCCCCCTTGCACTTTGTCCCGTCCTAGACATCTCATGGAATGAGCTGCGATTACATAGTTTGGATAGACAGAGATCATACACTATTATAGAGATGAAAAGAGATCATTTCATGACATGTTATGGACGACGCAGAATGCAAGGGTCCCCCCTTGCACTTTGTCCCGTCCAAGACATCTCATGGAATTAGCTGCGATTACATAGTTTGGATAGACATTGATCATACACTATTATAGAGATGAAAAGAGATCATTTCATGACATGTTAAGGACGACGCAGAATGCAGGGGTTCCCCCTTGCACGTTGTCCCGTCCTAGACATCTCATGGAATGAGCTGCGATTACATAGTTTGGATAGACAGAGATCATACACTATTATAGTGATGAAAAGAGATCATTTCATGACATGTCTAGGACGACGCAGAATGCAAGGGTTCCCCCTTGCACTTTGTCCCGTCCTAGACATCTCATGGAATGAGCTGCGATTACATAGTTTGGATAGACAGAGATCATACACTATTATAAAGATGAAAAGAGATCATTTCATGACATGTCTAGGACGACGCAGAATGCAAGGGTTCCCCCTTGCACTTTGTCCCGTCCTAGACATCTCATGGAAGGAGCTGCGATTACATAGTTTGGATAGACAGAGATCATACACTATTATAGAGATGAAAAGAGATCATTTCATGACATGTCTAGGAAGATGCAGAATGCAAGGGTTCCCCCTTGCACTTTGTCCCGTCCTAGACATCTCTGGAATGAGCTGCGATTACATAGTTTGGATAGACAGAGATCATACACTATTATAGAGATGAAAAGAGATCATTTCATGACATGTCTAGGACGACGCAGAAATCAAGGGTTCCCCCTTGCACTTTGTCCCGTCCTAGACATCTCATTGAATGAGCTGCGATTACATAGTTTGGATAGACAGAGATCATACACTATTATAGAGATGAAAAGAGATCATTTCATGACATGTCTAGGACGACGCAGAATGCAAGGGTTCCCCCTTGCACTTTGTCCCGTCCTAGACATCTCATGGAATGAGCTGCGATTACATAGTTTGGATAGACAGAGATCATACACTATTATAGAGATGAAAAGAGATCATTTCATGACATGTCTAGGACGACGCAGAATGCAAGGGTTCCCTCTTGCACTTTGTCCCGTCCTAGACATCTCATGGAATGAGCTGCGATTACATAGTTTGGATAGACAGAGATCATACACTATTATAGAGATGAAAAGAGATCATTTCATGACATGTCTAGGACGACGCAGAATGCAAGGGTTCCCCCTTGCACTTTGTCCTGTCCTAGACATCTCATGGAATGAGCTGCGATTACATAGTTTGGATAGACAGAGATCATACACTATTAAAGAGATGAAAAGAGATCATTTCATGACATGTTAAGGACGACGCAGAATGCAAGGGTTCCCCCTTGCACTTTGTCCCGTCCTAGACATCTCATGGAATGAGCTGCGATTACATAGTTTGGATAGACAGAGATCATACACTATTATAGAGATGAAAAGAGATCATTTCATGACATGTTATGGACGACGCAGAATGCAAAGGTTCCCCCTTGCACTTTGTCCCGTCCTAGACATCTCATGGAATGAGCTGCGATTACATAGTTTGGATAGACAGAGATCATACACTATTATAAAGATGAAAAGAGATCATTTCATGACATGTCTAGGACGACGCAGAAAGCAAGGGTTCCCCCTTGCACTTTGTCCCGTCCTAGACATCTCATGGAAGGAGCTGCGATTACATAGTTTGGATAGACAGAGATCATACACTATTATAGAGATGAAAAGAGATCATTTCATGACATGTCTAGGAAGATGCAGAATGCAAGGGTTCCCCCTTGCACTTTGTCCCGTCCTAGACATCTCTGGAATGAGCTGCGATTACATAGTTTGGATAGACAGAGATCATACACTATTATAGAGATGAAAAGAGATCATTTCATGACATGTCTAGGACGACGCAGAAATCAAGGGTTCCCCCTTGCACTTTGTCCCGTCCTAGACATCTCATTGAATGAGCTGCGATTACATAGTTTGGATAGACAGAGATCATACACTATTATAGAGATGAAAAGAGATCATTTCATGACATGTCTAGGACGACGCAGAATGCAAGGGTTCCCCCTTGCACTTTGTCCCGTCCTAGACATCTCATGGAATGAGCTGCGATTACATAGTTTGGATAGACAGAGATCATACACTATTATAGAGATGAAAAGAGATCATTTCATGACATGTCTAGGACGACGCAGAATGCAAGGGTTCCCCCTTGCACTTTGTCCCGTCCTAGACATCTCATGGAATGAGCTGCGATTACATAGTTTGGATAGACAGAGATCATACACTATTATAGAGATGAAAAGAGATCATTTCATGACATGTCTAGGACGACGCAGAATGCAAGGGTTCCCCCTTGCACTTTGTCCTGTCCTAGACATCTCATGGAATGAGCTGCGATTACATAGTTTGGATAGACAGAGATCATACACTATTAAAGAGATGAAAAGAGATCATTTCATGACATGTTAAGGACGACGCAGAATGCAAGGGTTCCCCCTTGCACTTTGTCCCGTCCTAGACATCTCATGGAATGAGCTGCGATTACATAGTTTGGATAGACAGAGATCATACACTATTATAGAGATGAAAAGAGATCATTTCATGACATGTTATGGACGACGCAGAATGCAAAGGTTCCCCCTTGCACTTTGTCCCGTCCTAGACATCTCATGGAATTAGCTGCGATTACATAGTTTGGATAGACATTGATCATACACTATTATAGAGATGAAAAGAGATCATTTCATGACATGTTAAGGACGACGCAGAATGCAGGGGTTCCCCCTTGCACTTTGTCCCGTCCTAGACATCTCATGGAATGAGCTGCGATTACATAGTTGGATAGACAGAGATCATACACTATTATAGAGATGAAAAGAGATCATTTCATGACATGTCTAGGACGACGCAGAATGCAAGGGTTCCCCCTTGCACTTTGTCCCGTCCTAGACATCTCATGGAATGAGCTGCGATTACATAGTTGGATAGACAGAGATCATACACTATTAAAGAGATGAAAAGAGATCATTTCATGACATGTTAAGGACGACGCAGAATGCAAGGGTTCCCCCTTGCACTTTGTCCCGTCCTAGACATCTCATGGAATGAGCTGCGATTACATAGTTTTGATAGACAGAGATCATACACTATTAAAGAGATGAAAAGAGATCATTTCATGACATGTTAAGGACGACGCAGAATGCAAGGGTTCCCCCTTGCACTTTGTCCCGTCCTAGACATCTCATGGAATGAGCTGCGATTACATAGTTTGGATAGACAGAGATCATACACTATTATAGAGATGAAAAGAGATCATTTCATGACATGTTATGGACGACGCAGAATGCAAAGGTTCCCCCTTGCACTTTGTCCCGTCCTAGACATCTCATGGAATGAGCTGCGATTACATAGTTTGGATAGACAGAGATCATACACTATTATAAAGATGAAAAGAGATCATTTCATGACATGTCTAGGACGACGCAGAAAGCAAGGGTTCCCCCTTGCACTTTGTCCCGTCCTAGACATCTCATGGAAGGAGCTGCGATTACATAGTTTGGATAGACAGAGATCATACACTATTATAGAGATGAAAAGAGATCATTTCATGACATGTCTAGGAAGATGCAGAATGCAAGGGTTCCCCCTTGCACTTTGTCCCGTCCTAGACATCTCTGGAATGAGCTGCGATTACATAGTTTGGATAGACAGAGATCATACACTATTATTGAGATGAAAAGAGATCATTTCATGACATGTCTAGGACGACGCAGAAATCAAGGGTTCCCCCTTGCACTTTGTCCCGTCCTAGACATCTCATTGAATGAGCTGCGATTACATAGTTTGGATAGACAGAGATCATACACTATTATAGAGATGAAAAGAGATCATTTCATGACATGTCTAGGACGACGCAGAATGCAAGGGTTCCCCCTTGCACTTTGTCCCGTCCTAGACATCTCATGGAATGAGCTGCGATTACATAGTTTGGATAGACAGAGATCATACACTATTATAGAGATGAAAAGAGATCATTTCATGACATGTCTAGGACGACGCAGAATGCAAGGGTTCCCCCTTGCACTTTGTCCCGTCCTAGACATCTCATGGAATGAGCTGCGATTACATAGTTTGGATAGACAGAGATCATACACTATTATAGAGATGAAAAGAGATCATTTCATGACATGTTAAGGAACACGCAGAATGCAAGGGTTCCCCCTTGCACTTTGTCCCGTCCTAGACATCTCATGGAATGAGCTGCGATTACATAGTTTGGATAGACAGAGATCATACACTATTATAGAGATGAAAAGAGATCATTTCATGACATGTCTAGGACGACGCAGAATGCAAGGGTTCCCCCTTGCACTTTGTCCCGTCCCAGACATCTCATGGAATGAGCTGCGATTACATAGTTTGGATAGACAGAGATCATACACTATTATAGAGATGAAAAGAGATCATTTCATGACATGTTAAGGACGACGCAGAATGCAAGGGTTCCCCCTTGCACTTTGTCCCGTCCTAGACATCTCATGGAATGAGCTGCGATTACATAGTTTGGATAGACAGAGATCATACACTATTATAGAGATGAAAAGAGATCATTTCATGACATGTCTAGGACGACGCAGAATGCAAGGGTTCCCCCTTGCACTTTGTCCCGTCCTAGACATCTCATGGAATGAGCTGCGATTACATAGTTTGGATAGACAGAGATCATACACTATTATAGAGATGAAAACAGATCATTTCATGACATGTCTAGGACGACGCAGAATGCAAGGGTTCCCCTTGCACTTTGTCCCGTCCTAGACATCTCATGGAATGAGCTGCGATTACATAGTTTGGATAGACAGAGATCATACACTATTAAAGAGATGAAAAGAGATCATTTCATGACATGTTAAGGACGACGCAGAATGCAAGGGTTCCCCCTTGCACTTTGTCCCGTCCTAGACATCTCATGGAATGAGCTGCGATTACATAGTTTGGATAGACAGAGATCATACACTATTATAGAGATGAAAAGAGATCATTTCATGACATGTTAAGGACGACGCAGAATGCAAGGGTTCCCCCTTGCACTTTGTCCCGTCCTAGACATCTCATGGAATGAGCTGCGATTACATAGTTTGGATAGACATTGATCATACACTATTATAGAGATGAAAAGAGATCATTTCATGACATGTTAAGGACGACGCAGAATGCAGGGGTTCCCCCTTGCACTTTGTCCCGTCCTAGACATCTCATGGAATGAGCTGCGATTACATAGTTTGGATAGACAGAGATCATACACCATTATAAGGATGAAAAGAGATCATTTCATGACATGTTAAGGACGACGCAGAATGCAAGGGTTCCCCCTTGCACTTTGTCCCGTCCTAGACATATCATGGAATGAGCTGTGATTACATAGTTTAGATAGACAGAGATCATACACTATTATAGAGATGAAAAATGATCATTTCATGACATGTCTAGGACGACACAGAATGCAAGGGTTCCCCCTTGCACTTTGTCCCGTCCTAGACATCTCATGGAATGAGCTGCGATTACATAGTTGGGATAGACAGAGATCATACACTATTATAGAGATGAAAAGAGATCATTTCATGACATGTCTAGGACGATGCAGAATGCAAGGGTTCCCCCTTGCACTTTGTCCCGTCCTAGACATCTCATGGAATGAGCTGCGATTACATAGTTTGGATAGACAGAGATCATACACTATTATAGAGATGAAAAGAGATCATTTCATGACATGTTAAGGACGACGCAGAATGCAAGGGTTCCCCCTTGCACTTTGTCCCGTCCTAGACATCTCATGGAATGAGCTGCGATTACATAGTTTGGATAGACAGAGATCATACACTATTATAGAGATGAAAAGAGATCATTTCATGACATGTTAAGGAACACGCAGAATGCAAGGGTTCCCCCTTGCACTTTGTCCCGTCCTAGACATCTCATGGAATGAGCTGCGATTACATAGTTTGGATAGACAGAGATCATACACTATTATAGAGATGAAAAGAGATCATTTCATGACATGTCTAGGACGACGCAGAATGCAAGGGTTCCCCCTTGCACTTTGTCCCGTCCCAGACATCTCATGGAATGAGCTGCGATTACATAGTTTGGATAGACAGAGATCATACACTATTATAGAGATGAAAAGAGATCATTTCATGACATGTTAAGGACGACGCAGAATGCAAGGGTTCCCCCTTGCACTTTGTCCCGTCCTAGACATCTCATGGAATGAGCTGCGATTACATAGTTTGGATAGACAGAGATCATACACTATTATAGAGATGAAAAGAGATCATTTCATGACATGTCTAGGACGACGCAGAATGCAAGGGTTCCCCCTTGCACTTTGTCCCGTCCTAGACATCTCATGGAATGAGCTGCGATTACATAGTTTGGATAGACAGAGATCATACACTATTATAGAGATGAAAACAGATCATTTCATGACATGTCTAGGACGACGCAGAATGCAAGGGTTCCCCCTTGCACTTTGTCCCGTCCTAGACATATCATGGAATGAGCTGCGATTACATAGTTTGGATAGACAGAGATCATACACTATTAAAGAGATGAAAAGAGATCATTTCATGACATGTTAAGGACGACGCAGAATGCAAGGGTTCCCCCTTGCACTTTGTCCCGTCCTAGACATCTCATGGAATGAGCTGCGATTACATAGTTTGGATAGACAGAGATCATACACTATTATAGAGATGAAAAGAGATCATTTCATGACATGTTAAGGACGACGCAGAATGCAAGGGTTCCCCCTTGCACTTTGTCCCGTCCTAGACATCTCATGGAATTAGCTGCGATTACATAGTTTGGATAGACATTGATCATACACTATTATAGAGATGAAAAGAGATCATTTCATGACATGTTAAGGACGACGCAGAATGCAGGGGTTCCCCCTTGCACTTTGTCCCGTCCTAGACATCTCATGGAATGAGCTGCGATTACATAGTTTGGATAGACAGAGATCATACACCATTATAAGGATGAAAAGAGATCATTTCGTGACATGTTAAGGACGACGCAGAATGCAAGGGTTCCCCCTTGCACTTTGTCCCGTCCTAGACATATCATGGAATGAGCTGTGATTACATAGTTTAGATAGACAGAGATCATACACTATTATAGAGATGAAAAATGATCATTTCATGACATGTCTAGGACGACACAGAATGCAAGGGTTCCCCCTTGCACTTTGTCCCGTCCTAGACATCTCATGGAATGAGCTGCGATTACATAGTTGGGATAGACAGAGATCATACACTATTATAGAGATGAAAAGAGATCATTTCATGACATGTCTAGGACGATGCAGAATGCAAGGGTTCCCCCTTGCACTTTGTCCCGTCCTAGACATCTCATGGAATGAGCTGCGATTACATAGTTTGGATAGACAGAGATCATACACTATTATAGAGATGAAAAGAGATCATTTCATGACATGTCTAGGACGACGCAGAATGCAAGGGTTCCCCCTTGCACTTTGTCCCGTCCCAGACATCTCATGGAAGGAGCTGCGATTACATAGTTTGGATAGACAGAGATCATACACTATTATAGAGATGAAAAGAGATCATTTCATGACATGTCTAGGAAGACGCAGAATGCAAGGGTTCCCCCTTGCACTTTGTCCCGTCCTAGACATCTCTGGAATGAGCTACGATTACATAGTTTGGATAGACAGAGATCATACACTATTATAGAGATGAAAAGAGATCATTTCATGACATGTCTAGGACGACGCAGAATGCAAGGGTTCCCCCTTGCACTTTGTCCCGTCCCAGACATCTCATGGAATGAGCTGCGATTACATAGTTTGGATAGACAGAGATCATACACTATTATAGAGATGAAAAGAGATCATTTCATGACATGTCTAGGACGACGCAGAATGCAAGGGTTCCCCCTTGCACTTTGTTCCGTCCTAGACATCTCATGGAATGAGCTGCGATTACATAGTTTGGATAGACAGAGATCATACACTATTATAGAGATGAAAAAAGATCATTTCATGACATGTCTAGGACGACGCAGAATGCAAGGGTTCCCCCTTGCACTTTGTCCCGTCCTAGACATCTCATGGAATGAGCTGCGATTACATAGTTTGGATAGACAGAGATCATACACTATTAAAGAGATGAAAAGAGATCATTTCATGACATGTTAAGGACGACGCAGAATGCAAGGGTTCCCCTTGCACTTTGTCCCGTCCTAGACATCTCATGGAATGAGCTGCGATTACATAGTTTGGATAGACAGAGATCATACACTATTATAGAGATGAAAAGAGATCATTTCATGACATGTCTAGGACGACGCAGAATGCAAGGGTTCCCCCTTGCACTTTGTCCCGTCCTAGACATCTCATGGAATGAGCTGCGATTACATAGTTTGGATAGACAGAGATCATACACTATTATAGAGATGAAAAGAGATCATTTCATGACATGTTATGGACGACGCAGAATGCAAGGGTTCCCCCTTGCACTTTGTCCCGTCCTAGACATCTCATGGAATTAGCTGCGATTACATAGTTTGGATAGACATTGATCATACACTATTATAGAGATGAAAAGAGATCATTTCATGACATGTTAAGGACGACGCAGAATGCAAGGGTTTCCCCTTGCACTTTGTCCCGTCCTAGACATCTCATGGAATGAGCTGCGATTACATAGTTTGGATAGACAGAGATCATACACCATTATAAAGATGCAAAGAGATCATTTCATGACATGTTAAGGACGACGCAGAATGCAAGGGTTCCCCCTTGCACTTTGTCCCGTCCTAGACATCTCATGGAATGAGCTGCGATTACATAGTTTGGATAGACAGAGATCATACACCATTATAAGGATGAAAAGAGATCATTTCATGACATGTTAAGGACGACGCAGAATGCAAGGGTTCCCCCTTGCACTTTGTCCCGTCCTAGACATCTCATGGAATGAGCTGCGATTACATAGTTTGGATAGACAGAGATCATACACCATTATAAGGATGAAAAGAGATCATTTCGTGACATGTTAAGGACGACGCAGAATGCAAGGGTTCCCCCTTGCACTTTGTCCCGTCCTAGACATATCATGGAATGAGCTGTGATTACATAGTTTAGATAGACAGAGATCATACACTATTATAGAGATGAAAAATGATCATTTCATGACATGTCTAGGACGACACAGAATGCAAGGGTTCCCCCTTGCACTTTGTCCCGTCCTAGACATCTCATGGAATGAGCTGCGATTACATAGTTGGGATAGACAGAGATCATACACTATTATAGAGATGAAAAGAGATCATTTCATGACATGTCTAGGACGATGCAGAATGCAAGGGTTCCCCCTTGCACTTTGTCCCGTCCTAGACATCTCATGGAATGAGCTGCGATTACATAGTTTGGATAGACAGAGATCATACACTATTATAGAGATGAAAAGAGATCATTTCATGACATGTCTAGGACGACGCAGAATGCAAGGGTTCCCCCTTGCACTTTGTCCCGTCCCAGACATCTCATGGAAGGAGCTGCGATTTCATAGTTTGGATAGACAGAGATCATACACTATTATAGAGATGAAAAGAGATCATTTCATGACATGTCTAGGAAGACGCAGAATGCAAGGGTTCCCCCCTTGCACTTTGTCCCGTCCTAGACATCTCTGGAATGAGCTACGATTACATAGTTTGGATAGACAGAGATCATACACTATTATAGAGATGAAAAGAGATCATTTCATGACATGTCTAGGACGACGCAGAATGCAAGGGTTCCCCCTTGCACTTTGTCCCGTCCCAGACATCTCATGGAATGAGCTGCGATTACATAGTTTGGATAGACAGAGATCATACACTATTATAGAGATGAAAAGAGATCATTTCATGACATGTTAAGGACGACGCAGAATGCAAGGGTTCCCCCTTGCACTTTGTCCCGTCCTAGACATCTCATGGAATGAGCTGCGATTACATAGTTTGGATAGACAGAGATCATACACTATTATAGAGATGAAAAGAGATCATTTCATGACATGTCTAGGACGACGCAGAATGCAAGGGTTCCCCCTTGCACTTTGTTCCGTCCTAGACATCTCATGGAATGAGCTGCGATTACATAGTTTGGATAGACAGAGATCATACACTATTATAGAGATGAAAAAAGATCATTTCATGACATGTCTAGGACGACGCAGAATGCAAGGGTTCCCCCTTGCACTTTGTCCCGTCCTAGACATCGCATGGAATGAGCTGCGATTACATAGTTTGGATAGACAGAGATCATACACTATTAAAGAGATGAAAAGAGATCATTTCATGACATGTTAAGGACGACGCAGAATGCAAGGGTTCCCCCTTGCACTTTGTCCCGTCCTAGACATCTCATGGAATGAGCTGCGATTACATAGTTTGGATAGACAGAGATCATACACTATTATAGAGATGAAAAGAGATCATTTCATGACATGTCTAGGACGACGCAGAATGCAAGGGTTCCCCCTTGCACTTTGTCCCGTCCTAGACATCTCTGGAATGAGCTACGATTACATAGTTTGGATAGACAGAGATCATACACTATTATAGAGATGAAAAGAGATCATTTCATGACATGTCTAGGACGACGCAGAATGCAAGGGTTCCCCCTTGCACTTTGTCCCGTCCCAGACATCTCATGGAATGAGCTGCGATTACATAGTTTGGATAGACAGAGATCATACACTATTATAGAGATGAAAAGAGATCATTTCATGACATGTTAAGGACGACGCAGAATGCAAGGGTTCCCCCTTGCACTTTGTCCCGTCCTAGACATCTCATGGAATGAGCTGCGATTACATAGTTTGGATAGACAGAGATCATACACTATTATAGAGATGAAAAGAGATCATTTCATGACATGTCTAGGACGACGCAGAATGCAAGGGTTCCCCCTTGCACTTTGTTCCGTCCTAGACATCTCATGGAATGAGCTGCGATTACATAGTTTGGATAGACAGAGATCATACACTATTATAGAGATGAAAAAAGATCATTTCATGACATGTCTAGGACGACGCAGAATGCAAGGGTTCCCCCTTGCACTTTGTCCCGTCCTAGACATCGCATGGAATGAGCTGCGATTACATAGTTTGGATAGACAGAGATCATACACTATTAAAGAGATGAAAAGAGATCATTTCATGACATGTTAAGGACGACGCAGAATGCAAGGGTTCCCCCTTGCACTTTGTCCCGTCCTAGACATCTCATGGAATGAGCTGCGATTACATAGTTTGGATAGACAGAGATCATACACTATTATAGAGATGAAAAGAGATCATTTCATGACATGTCTAGGACGACGCAGAATGCAAGGGTTCCCCCTTGCACTTTGTCCCGTCCTAGACATCTCATGGAATGAGCTGCGATTACATAGTTTGGATAGACAGAGATCATACACTATTATAGAGATGAAAAGAGATCATTTCATGACATGTTATGGACGACGCAGAATGCAAGGGTTCCCCCTTGCACTTTGTCCCGTCCTAGACATCTCATGGAATTAGCTGCGATTACATAGTTTGGATAGACATTGATCATACACTATTATAGAGATGAAAAGAGATCATTTCATGACATGTTAAGGACGACGCAGAATGCAAGGGTTTCCCCTTGCACTTTGTCCCGTCCTAGACATCTCATGGAATGAGCTGCGATTACATAGTTTGGATAGACAGAGATCATACACCATTATAAAGATGCAAAGAGATCATTTCATGACATGTTAAGGACGACGCAGAATGCAAGGGTTCCCCCTTGCACTTTGTCCCGTCCTAGACATCTCATGGAATGAGCTGCGATTACATAGTTTGGATAGACAGAGATCTTACACTACTATAGAGATGAAAAGAGATCATTTCATGACATGTTAAGGACGACGCAGAATGCAAGGGTTCCCCCTTGCACTTTGTCCCGTCCTAGACATTTCATGGAATGAGCTGCGATTACATAGTTTGGATAGACAGAGATCATACACTATTATAGAGATGAAAAGAGATCATTTCATGACACGTCTAGGATGAAGCAGAATGCAAGGGTTCCCCCTTGCACTTTGTCCTGTCCTAGACATCTCATGGAATGAGCTGCGATTACATAGTTTGGATAGACAGAGATCATACACTATTATAGAGATGAAAAGAGATCATTTCATGACATGTTAAGGACGACGCAGAATGCAAGGGTTCCCCCTTGCACTTTGTCCCGTCCTAGACATCTCATGGAATGAGCTGCGATTACATAGTTTGGATAGACAGAGATAATACACAATTATAGACATGAAAAGAGATCATTTCATGACATGTTAAGGACGACGCAGAATGCAAGGGTTCCCCCTTGCACTTTGTCCCGTCCTAGACATCTCATGGAATGAGCTGCGATTACATAGTTTGGATAGACATTGATCATACACTATTATAGAGATGAAAAGAGATCATTTCATGACATGTTAAGGACGACGCAGAATGCAGGGGTTCCCCCTTGCACTTTGTCCCGTCCTAGACATCTCA
>JAVYIG010017725.1:0-24636 GCA_035222895.1 Strongylocentrotus droebachiensis | reverse complement strand
GGGTTAGTTAGGGTTATAGTGTTAGAATGAGGGTTAAGGTTAGTGTTTGGGTGAGTGTTAGGGTGAGTGCTGGGGCTAGTGTTAGGGTGAGGGTTAGGGTTAGTGTTAGAATGAGGGTTAGGGTTAGTGCTTGGGTGGGTGTTAGGTTGAGTGCTGGGGCTAGTGTTAGGGTGAGGGTTAGGGTTAGTGTTTGGATAAGTGTTAGGGTTAGTGTTATTAGTATTCGGGTAAGTGTTCGGGTTAGTGTTAGGGTGAGTGTTAGGGTTAGTGAGGGTTATGGTTAGTGTTAGAATGAGGGTTAGTGTTTGGGTGAGTGTTAGGGTGAGTGTTGGGGCTAGTGTTAGGGTGAGGGTTAGGGTTATAGTGTTAGAATAAGGGTTAGGGTTAGTGTTTGGGTGAGTGTTAGGGTGAGTGATGGGACTAGTGTTAGGGTGAGTGTTAGGGTGAGTGTAAGGGTGAGTGATGGGACTAGTGTTAGGGTGAGGGTTAGGGATAGTGTTAGGGTGAGGGTTAAGGTTAGTTTTTGAGTGAGTGTAAGGGTGAGTGCTGGGTCTAGTGTTTGGGTGAGTGCTGGGGCTAGTGTTAGGGTGAGGGGTTAGTGTTATAGAATGAGGGTTAGGGTCAGTATTCGGGTAAGTGTTCGGGTTAGTGTTACGGTAAAGGGGTTAGGTGCAATGTTTTGGTCCATGGTAAATTTCAGGGGGAGGGAGTTATTGTCCTGGGGAGGGTGGTTGTCCGTGGTGGGGGGGGGGGGGGGGTAATTGGCCCGCTGGCAATGGGCCGGGGTGTTGGTTCTGGAACCAGGTAGTGCACTGACTGGGCTGTTTCAGTGTCGTGCGCCCAATCAGCTGAGAAAATAACACACCCTCAATGGTAAAGTGGAGACAGTCCTTACATTCTTTCCTATGAATATTTTCAGGGATAGCGCGATTAGTGGAGATAGAGCGCCAAAGTGTAACCAAAAAAGGTTAGGTGCAGTGTTAGGTCCTGGATTAAAGCTAGTAATTTGTTTCGTGTTACCATGGTTACGTATCGGCCGAGGAGTATGTGTCTAAATATGAATGTGAACATGTCTGCTGAGCACTTTGCTATTCTCCGTTTTTGTATATCATGTTCTACTGATGTACACTACAGTCCCTAATTATAAATATATGGAGATTTGTGTATGCAGTAGAATAAATTTGATACAATATAATATTGTGCACGCGTGTGGTAATTTATCACAAGATATGAATGTTCATTTTATGAATGTTCATTTCCGAAAATAAAAGGACATTTTGTATAGAACTAGATCCAGAGGAAGGGCATGTGCCCTCAAACAGGCAACACCCACTATGGCATACATTAAGAAATAAGCCCTTGGATATGATGGCCCTGGCAGCAACTGGACGGGAGAGATAGAGAGAGAAAGATGAATGAAGAATGGGGAAGAGTGGTTAATATAGCTTGTAGAGAGAGAGAAAGAGAGAGAGAGAGAGAGAGAGAGAGAGAGAGAGGGGGGGATTAGAGAGAAGGGTTCACGTTGCGAGCTCTAAAACTTAATTGGGCATTTGGGGGGGGGGGGGTAATTTGGCCTATACAATATTACATCAAAGAGAGATGTAAATAAGATTTCAATGGTCGTCATGACTATAATTTCCTTTTCCCTGCTTGTCGTAGACTTTTTAAAACAACACTCGCGACGAAATTGTCGACGTAATATCCTTTCTCTCTCTTTAATGAAGAAGAGAATTCTCTCAAGGATTTGTATTTCAATTGTATAAATTATATATATCCCCTCCCCCTCCCCCCCTCCCCCTCTCTCTCCCCTTTCTCTCTCTCTCTCTCTCTCTCTCTCTCTCTCTCTCTCTCTATCTCTCTATCTTTCACTCCTCCCTCTTTCTCTATATAACGTGTGAGTCAAACAAAAGTTTACACCTAGAAAATTGCTTATTATTTTAAAAATCATCTATGAACAGTAAATTATTATACATCTTATGAAAGAGTGTTTTATCCAGAATAATTTAGTATCATTTTGTGTGGTATGTGTAAATGCTTGGATGATCAAGAGGCATTGTTTGCGAGAGTGCAAAAATCGACTTGCACCAAAGTTGCTTATGTGAAGATTGAATAAAACAATAGGGATTTTGGTATTAATTCGGTCTTTGCAGATCCAAATAACATCCCTAACAAAATTAATCATGCCACTCATATCAAATATCGAATATCAAATATCAACGAACATTTGTGCGCGTGTGAGTGTGTGTGCGTGACTTTGCTTCTGCAAAAAGCATATGCAATGCATTTCATTTGATACATTCAATTCATTCTCTCACTCCGCTATAAATCCCAAGATAATACGTACTGTAGGCATCACTTTGACGCAAGTCGAATTTTGCACTCTCGCAAACAATGCCTCCTGTTTATCCAAGCGTGAACACATACCACAAAAAAATGATACCAAATGATTTGGGATAAAACACTCTTTCATAAGATGTATAATAATTTACTGTTCATTGATGGTCTTTAAAAAACTTAGCAATTTTCTATGTGTAAACTTTTTTTGACTCACACGGTATTTAATTGATATAACCATCTCTGATTGAATCCATCTTGCATCAAGAAAGACTACGTGTCATTCGGAGCAACTTCTCCATGTTTTCTCATAGAAATACTAAAAAGTGTACACTCTAAATATCAATCTTAGACACTTCCATTTGTATTGTACTTGTATTGTAGTTTAATCCAATTATTTGAACTTCAGGGCAGGTTCAAGGATCAAGGACAATTACCCCCAAGGACAATTAACCCCCGGAAAATTACCACCCGGAGAATTACCCCCGAGGATAATTACCCCCCGAGGACAATTTTCCGGGGGGGGGGGGGGTAATTGTCCTCGGGGGTGATTCTCCGGGGGGGGGGGGGAGGGATATTCAAGGGGGTAATTGTCCTTTGGGGGTAGTTTTCCGGGGGTGATTTTCCGGGGGGTAGTTGTCCTCGGGGGTTAATTGTCCTCGGGGGGTAGTTGTCCTCCAGGGGTATTTCTCCGGGGGTAATTTTCCGGGGGTTAATTGTCCTTGGGGGTAATTGTCCTCGGGGGGTTATTCTCCTTTGGGGGTAATTTTCCGGGGGGTAATCGTCCTACGGGCTTAGTTTTCCGGGGGGTAATTTTCCGGGGGTGATTGCCCAGGGGTTAATTGTCCTGATACGTGTTTAATTCTTTACACAACGTAAACGCCCCTCTGATTCTCGGTAGCCCATTGTTCTGTTTAATTCTCATGACACATGCCAAACTTTTTGTTTACTGGGTGTCATGGTGACCTGTTGCTATGCACACTCAGCCTGCAGACATGATGTGAGCAGGGAGGTGAAAGAACAGGAGGCGAAACTCTTGTAATTTATTCAAACGCATTCTTGAGTTCTAAAGCGTAACAATGGGATGTGTAACATTCCACTTGGCTTTGAAGTTCCATGCTCCAAACCGCGCTTCCACTGCGGGGAATTTCGGAAGCCAGGCACCAGTTTTACATTTATTACAAAATATTAAATTACCGGCAAAATTACAGTGTAAATTAAAAACTTTATATGGGAATTTTATTGGGAATAGTGCATCAAACAAATTTTCAAATTTAGAACTCCGTCCTGCCTTTAAATTGTGTGCCAGAGTTGGTAAAAGAAAAAATTACATCCTGTCAAAAACTCAATATTTTAGGATGATGCGCTAATTTGTGCATGCTTTAATGTCCCGTTATTTGATCCATGATTTACAATCTTCAATAACATTAAGTTTGCTAATGCGTGTTTTCGCGTGTTTTTTTTTTTTCAAGTTTAAAAAAGAATGAAATTACACAAGTTTGTGTTCGCTTGTTCTACTCTTTACACATTCAACAATGGATGAGAAATCATTGGAAGGGACAGCGAACAGTTGCTGTGATACCATTTTCTGATGTAGGAATTCTAAATCCTAAAATTTCATGCGCTCTTTTATCTCACCACCTGGTCAACAGCTGCAGATTAGCGCATAACTTTCCGGCGGCTTGGAGCATGGGGTCAAAGGAGAACGGCTTGATTCAAGTCCTTCTCTATCACGTCCCTGATGTGAGTGAATCGGTAGTGGTCCAGCCATCCTCTCATTGATCGACTTGACTGTGAAGAAGAAAAAACGAATACCAACAAAATATTATACAAATGATGCATGCGCATGAGTTCATTATACCATCTATCCGCACTTGAGTTGAGGCTGTGTGTATCTACCGCACGAAGCCGTTAGGCTGAGTGCGTTAGATACACACAGCATCAACGAGGGCGGATATATCGTATATTAGGGACTTTTAGAAATGCACGTCAAGAGCTTTGACTGCAACGTGTGACGTCATTTTAAGGCACTGCGCCTGCGTCACGTGGTCTCAGTCGGCGATCGAGAATGCGTCTACCTTGATTTTCCTAAATCTAGTACATGCAATACATACATACATATTGACATTTATAAAGCGCCTTTACATGCTGAAATGTGTAGAACAGGTGTCACATGCACCTGTTCTACACATATTTACATATTAGCAGTGAAGGGATGTTCTTTTGTTGAGGGTAGAATGAGGAATGTCCTCTTTCTTTGTCCGTGATGTTTATTGTGTTACTTCCTGCATGCATATCGTCGAGGCTAATTGTAGCCAACATGGGCAGTTAAGTACGTTGACACGCATGATCAGTCGGCGTTCGTCGTGTTCTCGTTCACTCATTCTAAAAGTCCCTAATGAACGAATGAAAACAAGCATCATTTGTTTTATACAACGAAACTCCTAGATCCTTGTTATTTGATGTAAAAAGAATTCATTCAAGATTGTTTCGTGACAGTGTATGGCTGACAAATAAATCTCAAGTTTAATAAGGCTTGAGGCACTGTTTAAAAAAAAAAACTATGACCAAATAGCTAAATGGCCCTTTGAGAGCCTGAAACTTTACAAAGATAAGGAATTAGAAATCAGTTACAACTTTTTCTTGTAGCATGGACCTAGATTGACCTCCAATAGCTTAATGAAAATTTTTCCAAAGTTGCTTTATGTGCATGAGGTATCCCTGAACAGCAAATTGTTTGCGGAATTTTGTAACAAAATTGATATACCTTTTTGGTTGGAGCCAAAACAAATATATAGCCACAAACATTTTTTTTTCCTTTCTATTGATGATTAATGAGCATGATTGGATCTTAAGCTATGGTCACAAATCAGAGCAGCGACCGACCGATCAGTAGCCTGCTCGGTCGCTGCTGGAATTTAGGCATCGCCCAGCGATTAGGTAGGTGCCCGGGCGGCGACCGCCCAGGCACCGAGCGTATTTTGGGCGGCGAGTGAAAAGTGAGCAGGCGCCGCCAAAATTTTAACTCCGCGCTAAAACTTCAGCGGCGACCGAGCGATGCCCTAAAAACGAGCGGTGCCTGGGCGGCCGCCGGGCAGAATTGGTTAAAAACTCGCCGCACGGCCGCCGAGCAGGCTACTTTTTGGTAATGTGACCATAGCATTAAAGAAAGTTAACAGTAATCTCAATTAACTCGTATATTTTGATGCAACAGTGCAACTGAAAATGTTGTTTCGGACGTTACATTTTCCGTAAACAATGTAGACCCTCATTAACCCACTAGAACAATACATTACTGAGATTGTATATGGTTTGAATAAGCTTATTAGTTACTCCAAGTCATTAATTAATAGAAAATATAATTTAATTATAGTAGCGCTTATATTAGAAACATACACAAAATTTGAAAAAGTTGTCTCATTTTCCTTAAACAATTTTGTAACGTCCGAAACAACTGTCAATCTGAAGTAGCAGAAAATATATGAACTGCAAGACCTATCTATCGTTACATTTTAAATAAAATTTCATGTCAGCTACCCACCAAAAAAAAAAAAAAATTGCAATACATCACTACAATACTATTTTATAGTTAAAACCAATTTTCCGTTAACTGTTGTAACGTCCGAAACAAATGTAACGTCCGAAACAAAAAATACCAATTAAATAATGATAATCCATATTTTAGGGTATCTGGAGTGAATAAATCATTATAGTCCGTGGGCCAGAGGGGGCTACCGTGCACCCCCCCTATGATCCTACTTTTTGGGTGTCATTTTGTTCATTGGGATCCATTTTATCAGAAAAAAGATGTACCCAAGAAAAAAACTCATTTGGACAATGTTTTTTTGCCCCTTATTTGAAGATATGTAAAAATATAATTTTTTCGAGTTTTGCACACTTTCTTAGGGTTCGTGAAGTATGTGCTTACATTTTAGCCTATTTCTCAGCAAATATACGTCTAATCTCCACCAAATAGATAAACAATATTTGTAAACTATACAACAATAGGCAGACAAAATTATTTTAATTTATTTCATTGTCTTCAATTACTAATGACGTCATAAATTTTGCATATATTTTGATATGCAAATTCCTTTCTCAAAATCTGTCAAAATCACCTGAAAGTTGTATTTTGTCTGCTATTATCATGAAATAAGTTTTATAACCATTTAATTTGGTGTAACATTTTTCATTGATATGTCATCTGATGTTTCCCGCAAAAAATATTCAGTCAATTCATGTAAACATTGTTTTTTTTCTCCTTATTTTGTATGTAAACATATCAGTTTTTCGTGTATTGTAAACTTTCTTAGGGTTTGTGAATTATGTGCTTACACTTTACCCTGTTTCTCAGCAGATATAAGTCTAATCTCCATCAAATTAATATATAATATTTTTAAATCATACAACAAAAAGTAGACGAAATTATTTCAATTTATTTTATTGTCTTCAATTATTAATGACGTCATACATTTGCATATATTTTGATATGCAAATTTCTCTCTCAAAATCTGTCCAAATTACCTGAAAGTTGTATTTTGTCAGCTAGTATCATGAAATTAGTTTTTTTAACCCCCGCAATTTGGTGTAAATTATTTATTGATATGTTATCTGATGTTTCCCGCAAAGAAAATTCAGTCAACTCATGTAGACATTGTTTTTTTCCCCTTATTTGAAGATATGTAAAAATATCGGTTTTTCGTGTTTTGCACACCGCTTTCTTAGGGTTTGTGAATTATGCCGGGAATTATGTGCTTAATACATTTTACCGTTTCTCAGCAGATATATATCTAATCTCCACTAAACTAATAAACAATCTTTGTAAATCATACAACAATAGGTAGACAAAATTATTTTTATATATTTTATTGTCTTCAATTATTAATGACATCATAAATTTGCATATATTTTAATGTGTAAATTTCCGTTTCAAAACCTGTCAAAATCACGTAAAAGTTGTATTTTGTCAGCTAGTATCATGAAATCAGTTTTCTAGCCCCTAATTTGGTGTAACATTTTTCATTGATTATGTTATCTGATTTTTCCCGCAATTCAGTACCAGTCAACTCGTATGCACACCCCCACCCCCCTGTATATTACGATTATAATGTACATTTAATCCGGGTTTGATAGCAACTCCTCTGGTACAGTCCACGAATCACCAAGTCCTGCCAGAGGTTTGACAAATTTGTTGCGTTGCTGCAACAGTTTGATTGGCTTGACTTTGCCAGTTCCTTTAAAGGCGCTTGTGGAGTCACAGCCTGAGAAAGCATTTCAAGGAGTGCTGTGCAATATTCAGGGTAGGAACGGGTTGGCAAAATGAGTGACATCTATGAGCCGCTGCTTGTTGCCTCTCCTTGTATGGAATTGTAATGTAATGTCTGGAGTGAGATGAGCGTATAAATGAAGCAATATAAAAAATATATCACTGTTTGGGCTTCTGATCTGCACATGATCACAGTCTTGCTCCTTTACCGTATTGGCAGTAAAGGATCCCGCGTGAATCTGTTTCTTCTTGGGTTAAGTTGAGAGATGGAATCTCAGAACGCAGTGTCTCTCTCCCATTCTGAGAAGTGAGCAGTTGGGCTTCTCCTTCTTTGATGAATATCATCTTTTTCCCATACAGCCTCTTAGCCATGTCGTGCTTACTCCAGACATCCAGAAGAATTGAATAAGTTGTTTCTTATTCCCATCATTCGTTAGGAACTGCTTCCAGTCAGATGGTCTTTTAGTCTTGCGTCCTTTAATCATCCTCTTCTCTGCATGCAGACCCACGTCGTGTCTGTTCACTTGACTTCACAGAGTTTGGCTTGTACATATCTGTGCTGAAGATGACATCGAATTTGGACAACACTACATTGTGAATTTTGATGCAAATGTCGTGGAAGTTTGCAGGCATCTCTTTTAGGTAGTAGCAAACAGCATTACCATCTTCCACTACCAAGGAATTGCCAGGGGTGGAGGTTGCGAGTTCTCTACATCCTTCAGGAGATAGTGTCTTAGCAAAGAAGTTGTTCCAATGTTCCAATTGAGTAGGGAACAGGGGTCAAAGAATATTTCATGATTTCCCGTAGATCAAGTTGGCTGCCAGAACTTTATGCCTTTACCATCATCTGCATAGCAATGTCCCATTGTTGCTTGTACTCTATTACTTTTCGTTGGGATGTTTTAAGCTTGAATTTATTTTTTGTCTCTGCCATAGTTTTGAGCTTCAGTTTCTTGATGGGGTCAGAGAACGATGTATTTTTCTCTAATCGCTCTTTGGTGAACATCTTTTTCTGGTCTTTTCTTGTGACATGGCGCATTACAAATGTTCACTATTATTATTATTATTATGACATCTTTCTCAACCTCAGCTGGAACGCGGGCACCGGAAGAGAAAACATACAATCCATTCTTGTCATCAACATCAACATGATTGAGGAAGCTCTTTACATCATCTATGACCTTTTTTTTGTATACACATCCCTCACTTTTCCTTATCTGAGTTGGTTGTCGATCTCTGTGTTTGTTTTCACGGTGAGTATCAAACGTCATATCTGCATATGTTCGAGCCCACCTCTGATATGCACTGTGGTTCTCAATTATGCCAGAGAGACCAACACCACTACCACCCCCACCACGAGATTTACCATGCTTCATGATTACCTCCTCGATTGTCTCGTCGACAGCGCATCGGTTCCCTGGAATGAGCGACATGGCAACAATAATTATTGCACCTCTTTCGAGCAATGTCATTGCACCAGGGTGTGAATCTTCAATGTTTGCCAAGAATACATCAAGGTAGGTCAGATATCGGGAGTAATTGTGACCAGGTCAGGCATAAGGAACAGGCAGTGCAAGTACAATGGACAGTTCTTTTCTTTCACAGACCTGATCAATGTAAGATCAATCCAAAAGCAATAAACATAAAACATCAAAAATTGTGCCGTCTTCCCAAGAGATCCTCTTCGAACATCAGCTTTGAAGCTCTCATATGACTCTACCAACGCCTTCAGATCTGCATTAGCCACAACCTCAGCAAGCCTCTCCTTCTTTGGTGAACGAATTAGCTCTTGGAGGATATTCTCTGATTCCTCAGCTATACCAAAAAGTGCATCATATTTTCCAGTCATTGAGAGGAACTCATCAAAAAGGAGCCTTTCTAAGCACTCCACCATTGTCTTATGACAATGCAGACACCGGTCACAGTTCTTTTCTGTTATGACGTCTTTCATAGACCAAGAAGACATGAGACCAGCTTCCAAGAGGATATCTTTAAGTCCAGGTCCTTCCATTTGGGCTACATGCTCCCTCAGGCTGTGACTCCACAAGCGCCTTTAAAGGAACTGGCAAAGTCAAGCCAATCAAACTGTTGCAGCAACGCAACAAATTTGTCAAACCTCTGGCAGGAATTGGTAATTCGTGGACTGTACCAGAGGAGTTGCTATCAAACCGGGATTAAATGTACATTATAATCGTCATATGCAGGGGGGTGGGGGGGGGGGGGGGGGTGTGCATACGAGTTGACTGATACTGATTTTTTTTGCCGGAAACATCAGATAACATGAAAAATGTTACACCGAATTAGGGGGCTAGAAAACTTATTTCATGATACTAGCTGACAAAATACAACATTTACGTGATTTTGACAGGTTTTGCACATTAACAAATATGCAAATTTATGATCTCATTAATAATTGAAGACAATAAAATATATAAAAATAATTTTGTCTACCTATTGTTGTATGATTTACAAAGATTGTTCATTAATTTGGTGGATATTAGATTTATATCTGCTGAGAAAGGGTAAAATGTTTTAAGCACATAATTCCCGGCATAATTCACAAACCCTAAGAAAGTGTGCAAAACACGAAAAAATGATATTTTTACATATCTTCAAATAAGGGGAAAAAAACAATGTCTACATGAGTTGACTGAATTTTTTTGGCGGGAAACATCAGATAACATATCAATAAATAATTTTACACCAAATTAAGGGGTTAGAAAACTTATTTCATGATACTAGTTGACAAAATACAACTTTCAGGTGATTTTGACAGATTTTGAGAGAGAAATTTGCATATCAAAATATATGCAAATGTATGACGTCATTAATAATTGAAAACAATACAATAAATTGAAATAATTTTGTCTGCTTTTTGTTGTATGATTTACAAAGATTTTATATTAATTTCGTGGAGATTAGATTTATATCTGCTGAGAAACAGGGTAAAATGTAAGCACATAATTCACAAACCCTAAGAAAGTTTACAATACACGAAAAACTGATATGTTTACATACAAAATAAGGAGAAAAAAACAATGGGTACATGAGTTGACTGAATTTTTTTTGCGGGAAACATCAGATAACATATCAATGAATAATTTTACACCAAATTAAAGGGTTATAAAACTTATTTTATGATAATAGCAGACAAAACACAACTTTCAGGTGATTTTGACAGATTTTGAGACGGAAATTTGCATATCAAAATATATGCAACATTTATGAGCTTATTAGTAATTGAAGACAATGAAATAAATTAAAAGAATTTTGTCTGCCTATTGTTGTATAGTTTACAAAGATTGTTTATTAATTTAGTGGAGATTAGACGTATATTTGCTGAGAAATAGGCTAAAATATAAGCACATACTTCACGAACCCTAAGAAAGTGTGCAAAACACGAAAAACTGATATTTTTACATATCTTCAAATAAGGGGCAAAAAAACATTGTCCAAATGAGTTTTTTTCTTGGGAACATCTTTTTTCTGATAAAATAGATCCCAATGAACAAAATGACACCCAAAAAGTAGGATCATAGGGGGGGGGGTGCACGGTAGCCCCCTCTGGCCCACGGACTATTATGAAATAAGTTATTGTATGTCTTAAAGATAAAGACCAGTTCTGGTCATGCGATTGCATTGTGAAAGAAACGTTGTGGAATCGATCAGAAAAGGTTGATCATCTAGCATATAAGTATTGGTGTGTACTGCAAGGTTCTGGAATCATCAAAATGATAAGAAATTTGACTCAGTCTTCGTAAGGTTACAAGCACTGTACACAGAAAGATGTATATGGGACTACGCACAAGTGCGCGACACGTGCGTGTATCTCTCACACACCAATATATAAACTAATTTACCAAAGATATCAATTAGTAGGCGGTTTCCCGGCAAAATAGTTATCATCATGTATTAGTCAAAACATATTCTTTCACATGATTGGTAATAAGAGCTTTCATTTCATTTTTTGAAATTGGGGCGTTTCCAATACTGGTCTTTACCTTTAACACAAGTCAAAACACAAATCAGGTCTTTCAAATCCAATAATTGTGTGTAAGCTAAAGAAGGGTGTTTCGGACGTTACACTATTTGATTGCACATAGTTTGCAAATTTCAACTAATTTTCGATCGTATGTGCAAGTTATGATTTCACAATGTACACTCCTGTTAAAAACACTATTTTGATAGTTTTATTTAGATTTAAATATAAAAATATAAAGAAATATGATGCAAAAGATCAAATTTTCCGTAAAATATCTAAATTTTCTGCAAAATTGACTTATAAAACATAAAATATTGAAGCCACACTTTATGATGCAAGGCATGGCTGGCTGCTTTAGTATATCCTTAATTGTAATTTATCAGAACAAATCTCAATAAAGGTGACTCATAAAAAATATTCAGCCATTTTAACAGCACTTTCTGGTATGCTGTTAGCACGTTTCGGACGTTACATTAAACTGTTAACAGACATTTTCATACTTTAACTAGTTCAAATGAGGGGCAAAGATAGATGTGAGAATAGCAAATTTCTATTTTTCAACCTCTCCTCTTGCTATTTACATTGCTGTGTGTTTGCAAATCATCAGGTTTTCATTTTTACAGAGGTTGTTCCAAAAGATGTCATATAACCAAAGATTGTATGGTCAATTTAAACTATTTGGTAGGTTACAAAAGCTCAAAATCACCCACTTAAGCAATACCCAGTGTACATGTACATGACATTGGTATGATACAGGTATATAAAGCTGATAAAATCAAGCAAATTAAAATGTTTTTCTAAAAATGTATGGGAAATATGGATTTTCATCTGAAAATACATTTTAAAAAGGGCACTCAGTACACGTATCTAATCTGTGTACAAAGGATTACTACTGCCATTATCCAATACAGAAAAAGAAAGAATTAATACCTTATTTAATGATCCTAAACATACAGTATCTTCCTCAAATGTATAAGCTAGTGTGAACTATAAATGGGCTTTAATATTAAATGCTTGTCCCTTTTCTCTTGCCATAGATTCATTAACCACCGTTTATCGTCAAACAGAGAAATTTGAAAGATCCTGTACAAAATTATATTCTATGAATCTATAATGTTTCACAGATAACTTAGAATACTTGATTTACGCTCCGAACATCTAATTGGTATCCACATACCTGTTAGAGCAATGTGCAATCTAAGATACATGTTTAACCTACCGGTATACTGTTTGTCACCTGTGATATCGGCACAGCAAGAGTTAAGATCAATCAACCAACCAATCAATCCATCCACCCACCCATCCATCAATCGGTCATCAAGTAAATAAATAAATACTTATTTAAGAGCATTTAAAAGTGTTGTCTTTTGAAACAGCCTCCTAATACAAATAGTGGTAAAGGATGATTGTTACTAGTATTAAAATCTAAAACACACACAATTTTAAAATACATGTAAAGTGTCTCATTCTCAGGATGTACAATGGATAAGAGTTCCCTTATTTCTTATTACTTTAATGGCTGGGGATACAGTTTTATTTAAGAAAAAAGATTTGTCAATGTTTTGCTTACATACATGTATGTGTTAGTGATATTATTGAATGACACATTATATACAATGTAGTTTAAGGCAAAGTGTAGCATCGTGTAACATCCTAAACAAACTATAGCATACATTGTACACTGTTGTTCATAACATGCAAAAGAGAGTACCGGTATGTTTGTAAGTAAATTTCTAAGGCCGGAGTTTTGATGACTACAATTGCTATTAGCTTTATATTTCGCTCTGTTAGATCACTTAAGCATTTATAACTACACATACTTGAAATGAACAGTATACCTTACATAAACTGGGTAATCGATGAAGACAAACTAGGTATATGTGCTAAACTAATCAAAACTGCACAATTTTTTCCATAAATGTTAAAGAAGTATTTTTCCCGCAAACAATTAATGTAACTTATGTCAATAATACCTAAAGAAAGCAACTAACTTGAATAAAGTCATGATGTTAACAGTGCGTAACGTCCGAAACACCAGTGGTGTAACATATGAAAATTATTAGGCAATGCACTGGTTCCCAATTTGTTTGTATGTATTTATCTCATATCATCAGTTCTTATAATAAAATAAGTCTGACCCAAGAAAAAAGCACTTTACCTATTGAAATAAAAACTTGTTATTGTCAAAACCCTAATTTAGAGCTATTTTTTCACTTTCAAGGGATACAAAATCTGTATTTTTCAAGATAGAAACTCAAAAATTTGCATGAATAATCTCTGAAAAATATTCTTAAAGACCAACATATTTGTTGGTGTAGTTAATAGCAAATGAGTTTTATATCACAGTTATTAGATACGCTATAGTTCACAATCAAATTGTAAGAACTCAAAATATTCATATCTGGTGAATAAATAGGGAGATAGATTAAGCTCCGAAATTTGCATTTGTCAAAAATATGAAGAGTCCTGATCCTAAAAATACATGTTTAAAGGGGCATGTTCCCCGTATTCCAGAGGGCGTTCAAAATACGTACCCGCTGGCGGACGGTGCTAGCTGCCTATTGACATCAACAGAATACGGCTCTTACGCAGATGGCATGTTCCGAATGCCCGGACAATGCCGATTATCGCATACATGTGCCGAAGTAATACCAATCGCAGTTCGGCTCTAAGATTCGGCTGCTGTTTCCGCCCACTTTCGTGACGTCGCGATCGGCAGCAATCAGCTGGCTTGGCGAAGGCAGGCCAGGCCGCGCGTACTTTGATTGACAGCTGTATGCAAATTAGAAGTCGACCTTCGGAACCAAGATGGCGATGACTAGAGCAGCGATAACTACACTGGCGGGAACATGCCCCTTTAAAGGAAGTAAATATAATTTCATTTTTGACCCTCTTGTGGACACATTTGATATATGTTTTAAAAAAACAGTGCCTTAATTAAGTGCGCACACATAGCTATATATATAGCAAGCGCACTAATTACCTCTATACCCATTTAGGCATAGTGCTGCGCAAGAATAGTGTCACGAAATTGGTTTCATTTTGTAGATAGCCATTTCGACGTAGATGGCGCAATTCAAGTTAAATATACAATGCTATTATAGTACGTGTCAATTTTAAGAATGTTTGATTGTTCATGTTTTTGACAGTTTTAGTCCAATTACTTTTCTACCATGCATAATTACTTGTCCTCTTTTTCTTAGTTTTATAGATAAAAATTAGTGCTTTCATTTGATATATGGTTTGTTTCAATCTGATATTGGAAAGTGAAGTTATATCAATGTTTACGTAATTATTAGAAACCCTAACGAGAATAACAAATGTCTAAAAAATGTGTATATAAATCAAGTGTCGCATGTGCCTATGAGCTTCCTGTCATAGTCTACATAATTGCCGTCGCCCACTGGGCACACTTACATTGTAAGGCAATAAGATTATGTTTGGATATTTGCCCAATAAAGTATTGCGTGCAACGAAATGATTGAGATGATCGTTTGCATGTCCTTCCATGGGGAAACCTAAAGTTGAAGTCTGATTTTAGGTGACGACCATGGTTGGAATTGTCTTTGTTGAGTCTTGTGCATTCTGGCACTAGACAATACCAGGGGTTGTTCTTTCGGTGGACTAGTGGTTGCTGTTTAGGTGGATAAGTGGTCGGTGGTCTGGGGTAGACAATGGTGCAGTGCTGATCTATCACGACCGGGTAGTTTCAATTGGACGGTGGTCGAGAGGTGGTGCAAGGTCAACAGGGTAGTATATCTCTGCCAAACGGATCCACGGCGAAATTGGTACCGGACTAGGAAAAACTACCAGCAGAAGGCAATCCTGACAAGATAAGCTGCTGGGGAGTATTCGACAGAGTTCCGGTTTCGTTACATGTGGTGTCAGAAGTGGGATTGAGGACCGAGTGGGGCATAATTCCATGCCTAGATAGTGAAGGAGAATCATTCTGCAGAAGGATAGTAGCGGGGAAGGAATACTCAATTCCTCCAGGACACGAAATTGTGCTAGCAGACAGAGTAACAGGTAAAAAGGTAGCACTTTGTGAAGGACTGGTAGAATCTCCTGTGAACCCAACCGAATTATGGAAAAAGGAACCCATCGTTGCCAGATCTGTCGTGAAGGCAGATGAAGACGTGTTGCCTGTCAGGGTGTTCAATCCAACAAAGGAACAGAGGATCATAAAGGCAGGCACTGCCATTGCCTCATTGTCAGCGCTGGAAGAAGTGGGCACAGAAAGCTCTAAGCTCTACGCGCACTACTGCGCTCTGAAAACGAGTTCAATAGTACTATACAAATAACGCACGTCCCAGCGTGCAATAGCGGTGAATGCAGTACACGCGAGGTTTCTTTAGATTGGTGCCGCTCTGTGCAACGAGCCGCTTGCGGCGAGTTCACAGTGCGCACCATCTGAAGAAACCGAGCATACACTGCATTTACGTTTCGCACAACAGGGTCAAGTGCGTTATTTGTTTTATAAAATAGCGACACAAATCAAAACAAACAAAAGTTTAGATCTTAAGTTAGAGTCTACGAGAGTTCGATCTAGAGTTATGTTGGTTCTAGACTAAGGCCTTGCAAGCTTACCAAAAAGTCCACGGGATTCATTGCCTTGTTTAAAAATAAAATCCATAGGGGGTCTAGAGACGAGTTTACATCAGACAGCTGAAATTCCTGGCTTCATTATAAAATCCAAAAGTCAAAACAGGCCTAAATCCAAGGCAAAAGTAGAATAAAAATTTGCTTTCTAATAATACCCCGCTCTATATAGCTAGCTAAGCTACGCGTACGCTGCGCTGGGGATCATGGTGGAGCGTACAATATTAGCTACGCGTAGCCTACAATGCACTCGAGGGAGCGTACTACACGTACGCGCTGGATATCCATGGTAACGTGCGATATAACTTTTTTGCGCTTTTTGGGGGGCAAAATCGTGCATGTCATGTGACGCGTATTGACCAATCACGATGCTTAAAATACTAGAGCCATTTTATAATGGAAAATATTGCACTCCTTTTCATGAAAGCGAGTCCAATAGGCTCAGTAAATGAATCACACGTGACCGCGCATGACCAATAATTTGATTAGGATCTGGGAGTGAGTTGGATAAATATATTTATATACCCCATGTAATTCTGAATGAAACGTAAAAATCTAACAGAACATAATTTACTCAATTCGTTTTGATGAGAGCAATACAAACATTTTGTTTTAAGTTTAACAATGATAATACGTGCTCATTATATGTTACTTCACAAAGCTAATTTTGACTAATAACTAGGCAAAGTATTGCATAATTAAGGTCGCGATATCTAACTTTTCTAGACAATTTTCTCCAAGTGCTATCCTCTAAAATTTCGGAAATTAGTCTTGGACAGTTCTAAGCTTGACTGGTGTGTAAAGTTTAGTGTATAATATATAGGATTCAGTCTTTATTTCCATAATGTGTTTTCTAGATCTGTTAAACAAAATAATATAAAGTAAGGCACAAAATGTAATTAGGCCTATCTACTTATTTTCATATGTGGGGTAGATAACTTTCATCTTGCACCTTGTTCTCCACCCACATTTCTCTCAAAAATGTTTGTAAATAACCTGACTCTCCATAGCTTTGGGTCAGTAAATCGATTCGTTTCTGAACAACACATTAAGTATAACCCAACATTTATGCTAGTGTACTGCTAATTATACAGGTTTTGATCGTCGTAGTCTTGAAGCCAGGCTTTTGCCTACAGGTAATAGGAGTGCAGTACAGTTGAGACAAATTTAGAGATAACTGTTTTATCTTTCTATTGCGAGGCTCTCCGCCCTGATAAAAATCACCCCTTCCCCTTAAAATGTATATATATATATATATACATGTATATATATATATATAAATATATAATAATAATAATAATAATTTTTTGAAGTCCACTCCAAATTGTATTAAAGGTAATACAAAGTTTTGGGAAATGTTGAAGATGGTTGGATAGTGATTCTTTACAATTTTGATATATTTGGATGCCCCTGTGGATGTATTAAAAGCACTAGAAATTTTAGCCCCTAAAACACTTCTGCTTTCGAGAAATATTTAATATAAAGATTTACCGGTGCTCCCGGTAAATTTTGAAAAATTTCAAATAGCTCCTACGGCCGTACAATGGAAGCTGCGACCATGAAAATCTCAGAATATGTAGTTGTGGTATATAATTTCCGAACGGGAATAGCTAATCGGTCGATTTTAGTCAAGAAACATTGTTTTACAGCTTAATTAATATGTTGACCTTGAGAGGGAGCTTTACAACATAAAGTGTTTATTATTTACAATTTCATAATTTTAGAGTCGATTTCGACCGCGACAACGATCAGTAAATATTGTAGGATCGCATATGCTTCCAATATGTTCATTTGAACCAAATTCACGACCCCATATCAAAACTTTGTATTACCTTTAAGTCAAACCGAAAATGGAAATTCTGTTTGCCCAATTGATCGTGAACCCGGCAGCCACTGAGCAATGAACTGATTTGTACGATCTTCCAGTCATACCAGTTTTGATCTTCGTAGTCTCGCAGCCAGGTGTTTACATACAGGTAATACAAGTGCAGCACAGTTGAGATTCAGCAAAGCAGCAGAGGCACGTGACACACACAAAGTTCTCTGAAAAAACACAAACAAAATAAATCACATTTTATTTAAAATGTATTTTGTTACATGTTTAATAAATACTTTGTCATGTGTTGCTTTCGAATAACTGAGTCATACATAACGTCATCTGAGCAGAGAAGTGGTTTGGCCTATTTGGGACTCAATGTATCCGCACTCTCTGACAATAATTGTACGATATGCATGATATAAGAATCCGTATATCGTAATGATTAAAGATTGATAATATAATTGAAACAAAAGCAACAACGATTTGTCTTCTGAAGAACTCATCTAAACTAAAATTTGTCTTTTGAAAGCGATTAGCGATGACGGTGATCAAACAATGACATTATTTTGTTATAGTATATACCACTGATAAATCGTATTGATTTTATATAATTCAGTGATAAAATGCTGCAATTAAACAAGCGTCATTAAACTTTTTAATGTGCAAATGACAATTATACACTGAAAGTACTACTGATTAAACGCGTCACATTGAAAATTTATCATCATCAAACAGACAACTAACACCAAAACAATGAAAATTCATTTAAGTCTAGCCCTCCTCCGAACCTCCCACTTCCAAATTTATCGACCAATCTTCCTCTTTGCTTTGAAGTACAGTTTCACTTGCACATTGTCCACTCAGAGTGTTACTTATGGAAATAAGATTACGCTTTTTTAATAAATTCAGACCTTTCATTGAACTGTGACTGTTCAGAGTGAACGAATGTGGCTGGAATTTACTTCCCCTCTTAATCAACCATTACGAAACATCTTCTTCGATGCCCCAACTTCAAGAGGCTTGTGAAAAACGAAGGTAAAAAGATGCGTTTTCAATGTACTTTTTGAAATGGACTTGCATAAATTAAATTGAATTGAATTGAAAATAGGTTGCGTGACAAAATAACGCTCCTAAACCAAAATATAGCGTACAGCTTGCAGTAAATGTATCATTTATTTAAATGAAGCTTATATTGCAATGATTTATGATTAATAATATAATTGAGACAAAAACAAAAAAACGATTTGTCTACTGAAGAACCCTTATGAACTAACATTTGTCTTTATTAAGCGCTGATCGATGACAGCGATGAAACAATAAAATAACTTTAAAGTGACTCGGTAACATTGTTGAAGGTTGATGAAAAAAATTGCTTAATTTTTGTATCAAATGTTATTTATCATACTGATTCTACAATACTAACCCTCTGACATTACATGCCAAAAATCCTGAAGAAAATTCTCAAACCACGAAGATATCTATGGTTTTCTTTGAAGGTGTCACTGTGTTACAACCTCTACACACTAAGAAAAATGGTGCAAGTATGCACCTTTAGGGGTGCAAACCGATGCAACACTGTCAGCACCTTTAGGGGTTAAATCCTGCACCCTTTTCAAAGGTGCAACCTTGCACCCTTTAAAAGGGTGCCAGATTGAACCTTTTAGGGGAAATAGTACCCTTTATGGTTCATTCCTGCACCTTAAGGGGTGCAAAACGATGCAACACTAGCAGCACCTTTATGGTTTCAATCCTGCACCCTTTAAGAGGGTGCCAGATTGCACCTTTTAGGAGACATGTTAGTACCCTTAATGGTTCATTCCTGCACCTTTAGGGGTGCAAAACGATGCAACACTAGCAGCACCTTTATAGGTTCAATCCTGCACCCTTTGAGAGGGTGCCAGATAGCACCTTTTAGGAGACATGTTAGTACCCTTAATGGTTCAATCCTGCTCCATTAGGGGTGCAAACCGATGCAATAGCAGCACATTTAGGGGTTCAATCCTGCACCCTTTAAAAGGTGCAATCCTGCACCCATACTCGAGGAATACTCGTGAAATTTGCTCGTACACAAATACATATTAAATATGCATGTTGTTTCTTGGTTAGTAATCATATAATCAATATATAGATTGCTAAAACGTGAATGTAATTGTAACATGATCAGACAAAATAATCTATTGGTTAATGATTGCCGAAGGAAAATACAAATCACAAAAATTGATGTGCATTGTCATAATTTGCTTAACAAATCATGATAAATGTATTTTTATGTGAACACGTGTAAAGTTATCATGAATATGCATGCAATATGCAAACTTTTATTTTGCACCTTTTTTGGTCGATAGGGTTCATTATTGTGGGAAGGGTGCAAAATCTTATATTGCACCCTTTTTTGAACCCCTTTTCCTTCAATAGGGTTATTTTTATGTAAAGGGTGCAAACTCTTATTTTTCCCACTTTTTTGCACCCTTTTTTCTTAGAGTGTACAGTGATTAACAGTAAGTTCTCCCAATCATTTTTGAATTTTGCCAACCGTTTTTCCATGAAAAGAAGACATAAAACAGGCTATTGTTTGTTTGATTGATTTTATTTCTGCGTTCAAAAATATACAAATTCAAAGTCAAAGTACAAAATTTCGAACAATAACAAATACAATGAATACAATGTTTACAAAAGTAATTAAATGAAAAATCATGTACAATTATATCATTCGAAAAACATGTACGAAGCAAACAATAACATAAGAAATATGAAATATTTTCAATAAATTAGAGAGGTAATTTGGAACGCAGGAGACCACCATCGTGAGCGGTTAGGCTGGAAATGGATGGCGGCCTCGTAAAACAGGCTATTAAAAATCTGTCAACACTTAAATGTCTGGAATGGTATGTAGAGCCAATTTATTGCTTTGGGACGATTCACATTCACCTAACATGTAATTAAATTGCAATAATGTGGTTGGAAGAATTAAAGAATCGATCAGATCAGTTTTTCCCAATTTGTATCATTAATAATGGTCCGTTTTCACTCAAATCGTAAAATTATCTTGAATTGTACATCAAGCATTGAAGTCATTACCTTAGCACCACTATCTCTCATCTGAACAATGTTACCAAGTCCCTTTAATAATGTATAAACCATAGATAAATCGTATTAGTTTCATATACTTTAGTGATAAAATGCTGCAATTAAAAAAGCATCATTAAGCTGTCATATGCTAACGACAATTATATACTGAAAGTACTATCAGCTGAAGGTTTCACATTGGAAATGCATCATTATCAAACAGACAACTAACACACAAATTCATGAAATTAATTTAAGTCTAGCCCTCCGAACCTCCCACTTCCAAATTAATGGACCAATCTTCCCCTTTGCTTTGAAGTACAGTTTCACTTGCACACTGTCCACGCAAAGTGTTACTTATTTAAATACTCAATTCAGGCCTTTCATTTAATTGTAACTGTTCAGAGTGAACGAATGTGGCTGGAATATCCCTCCTCTCTGAATTAACCATAACGAAACATCTTCTTTGGTGCCCGAAAATTGCCAGAGGCTTGTGAAAAACGAAGGTAAAAAGATGCGTTTCCTCCTACATTTATATTTGTTAAAACAACAAAGTGTGTTTTAATGTGTTCTTTTGTGATTTTTAAAGGTGGTACATTTTGGCATGACTTATGCATTGGACGTAAACAATTTGGTACGAAGCTCAAACATTAAGCTGACTAATACATATGTATAAGCAAACACAATGGGTATTATTTGTTTAAAAAGACACTCGTTTTTAGAAATGAAAATAAAAAGGATGCACAAACATAAAACTGCTTTGCCAACTTTCCAGCGAACGTGCATAGTACGTCAATCGACAGCTTATATTTTTGATGGCTTATTTCTATATCGTCACTATCTTAAACTAATGGCATAAGTCACATTTTAAAGAAAATTATATTTTTCCATAATTCATCTCTTCATGAGGCTATCCACCTCTGTTAAACGATATAATTATGTGCTGAATGGAACATATTCATGCTGTTTATACCCAGTTATTCAAGTGTGTGTCTTAGGCAGTTTTAGTTTTTTTGCCTACATTGTTGTATGTCAAGAAATGTGACTCAAGCGTCGACGAAGACGACTGAGAAATATGGGGAAACTTGTTTTAAATGGAAATGTGTACATTTCCTTCAACTACAATATTTTTTGCAGTGGGAATAAACGAAGTGAACTGTTTTTCCTAAGTCACTTACAACAGGATTAATTTGGCCTAAGTCAGGTACAAAACTGCTTACAAAAGTCACAACGGCATGATTGTAAGTAAACCAACCCTCTTATGAAACAGATTTGATAGACAGCATTATTTGTATTTCTATAGTCAAATATCCCCAAACTTTTCTGTGTAAAATGAGCAACAAAATCATTTATTCTATGTTTGGTTCAGTTCTCTCTGTTTTTCCTCAAATCTTGAAAATATGACTTAGGCCATTATTTTAAGAAGGTGACGATATCCAAGCTACAGACAATACATCTGTAACAGTGAAAGTGCATTATGTGAGAACATTTATTTCTTCGTGGTTCTCTTTTTTTGCAGACAAGAATCGCTCATCATGGCTTTCAAACACCCACTGCTTATTCTCCATTTGGTAATCATTTTAACCCAACTCTTGCACGGGATTGCGACATTGGTTCCATCCAGGAGCTTAAATCTGGATACTTCTTTTCAGAGATGTGATGAATACTTAGAACGAAAGAATGTTTTCTGCAAAGGGTTCAATTATGTACCCCAACATCTTCCAGAAGATATTAAGGGTTTGTTCCTTTTGAATAACAACATCACATCTCTCCTGAGCTCGTCATTTAGAAGATATCCTCTCATCACCGATCTGTACATTTCCATGAACGACATTAAAGTGATAGAATCCACAGCTTTACATCCTCTCAAGGATTTAAGGTCCTTTGACATAGCCTTCAATGTTCAGCTTGTGCTTTCAGGTACAGGCCTCTTCAAATGGGCAAGAAAGCTGTTTTACTTAAATTTCATGGAATCAAACTTGAAATCGATCCCTAATGACATTCTAAAATGGAGTCGAAAGTTGGACAAAGTAATCCTTTCTGGAAACCTGCTCACCGTCATAAACATAAGCTCATGTGGCACAGCAAGGCATGTCGACTTGTCCAATAACAGGATAGAAAACCTCACAGAAGATGGTTTTAACTTCGTGTGCAACTCTGATACTCTTGATCTAACATACAACCCCATCAGATCAGTGGATCCAAACGTGATTGCATCGCTCAATGTCAGATCATTGGTTCTTGGGTTGCACGTATTAAAAATCGAGGAACTGAGAGACATATTCATCGGAATCTCCCGTTCATTGATAGAGAGATTCACATTGACTAATGGCACTGATTTGAGCGTCGTTCCGAAAGATCTATTTGATCCATTGCGCGATTGTTCTCTTAGAATACTCGACCTCAAAAATAATCAACTACACGCCCCTTACCCTTTCGTCTTCTCGAGTCTGACAAGGCTCAGGCAATTTCATCTTCAGAAAAACAGTATAGTTACAATCGAACCAAATTACTTTGAGGGCATGCTCAATTTAAGAACGTTAGACTTAAACTATAATCGTATTAAAGATATAAACACGGTCAATCTTTCATGGACTATAGACTTAACTGAGTTACAGTTATCCGGAAATGATTTGACTACAATTAAAGAATCTGTATTTCGGGGTTTGCATAATCTAACGGTTTTAAATTTGCGCTCAAACAAATTGCTCAACATGTTGAAGGCGACATCTTTTTTGGAACTTAAAAGCATTCAAAACATTGATTTGTCACAATGCAATATCATGCGATGTCAGTTGATGATCCCAAGCGTAACGTCACTTTTCCTAAATGATATGGAAAATCCCATGTACTATATACACCCAATGACCTCCTTCGAAAATGTAAAACTCCTGGAACATTTGGAGATGAGACACTCGGGGCTTATGATTAGTAACCTGTGGAACCCAGACGTGAATGTCTCTCTATTCGACGGATTGTTCAAACTTACGGCTTTGGATCTGAGCAAAAATTATTTGAATTTAATCAGTGTTATAAAATACATACCTCCTGGGGTCCTACAACAGCTTTCCGCCTTACAAAATCTATCTCTAGAAGACTGCGACCTTTCAAACCTTCATCCACGAACATTCACGGGATTGAAATCACTTCGGGTTCTAATACTAAGAAATAACAAACTTCAGCAGCTTCCTTTCGATTTGTTTAAGTCATTGGATCAAGTAACAAGCATTGATCTTGTTGATAACCTTTTGGCGGACCTTGATGGAGCGATCTTTTCGAGTATTCGAAAGTTAAAAACTCTTCTGCTATCAAACAACAGATTAACACGTCTCGAGGAAAATACTTTTATACCGATCCATTCTTCTCTGTTATTCATCGATCTTTCGATGAACCCTATCGATTGCGACTGTGATTTAAGCTGGTTTCTTGATTGGCTAAGCGGACCACTTAGCCTCATTGACGACGACAAAACCATCTGTTCATCGGATTCTTTAGAGCCTCTTCGGGCCGAGCATCTAATTAATTTCGACACTAGAGAGTTATGTAGCATTAACATCGCACTCGTCTGTT
>JAVYIG010017724.1:0-24643 GCA_035222895.1 Strongylocentrotus droebachiensis | reverse complement strand
ATTTAAGAACAATATTAGGATAGTAATAATAATACTAACATGGATATTGTATTTAACACTAATATTTTGATAAGGGCTGTCAATTATTTCACTGGCTCTGGCCAAGTTATCCTGTATTGTGAGCTGTTCATGTATTGCTCTATTATTGAAGTTAAATTAAATATAGGATTCTTTTTTTTTCATACGAGGCACTTCAATCCAAACTCTTGTAGCCATAATCCTATAGAAGCATATCTCATTTTAATTTAGTTAAATGAAGAGGAGAATGTATCATGGTTTATGAAATCATTATTCAGTTCTTTTCAAGTAGTACCTGCCCTTTTCCATCCCCATTTCGGGGCAACTGGGTTGATTATTTGGTTTGACATTCCAGTCATGACAACCAACTCTTGACCTTGACTGCTGTTTTTGTCGGTCAGTCTTTTTCAAGTCTTTCTCTTCTTCTAAAACCTTCTATATGGTTGTTTGACATATGCTCTGATATGCTATGATAATTGCACGTTTCTCAATATCCTACACTAAAAATTCTTAAATTCATCTGGAAACCAAACACTAGCAGTTTGCAATAGATTAATTAATTTGTCCTGTACTTTCTTTTCTTTTTTTCTGCAGGATGGATTGGATGATGAGAAAGTAGAATCGAGCAAAGATGACAACGAGGAGAAAGTAAAACTGTCCGAGAAGGCAATCAAAGTTGATACCTTGATGTGTGTTCTCATGGTCTATCTTAAGGAATCGTGCTTCAAAAATGGTTAGTATCATCTGCCCTTATTCAGTTCAGTATTTATTTCAGAAATATTGATATTTACTCAGTTTTCGGCTTTGATAAAATACTTAGCCTACATCAGTAATCTGTTCAATCATCTGGCTTGGAACTTTATGCTACGGTCACAAAGGTTCGTACGAACGATAATTTTGTACAGAATCTCCGTTTTTCCATTGTCTTCCCGAATTTTCCATTGTCTGAAAATCGTTCATACAGCGTTCATAGCAGTTCGTAATGGCATTTGTGACCGAGGCTTTACACTAGATCTGACTATTATTTTGAATAACATAATGCAATGGATTGGCAAATTTTTCTTTTTTTCTCTCTTCGGTTCTGCTACAGGTGAATTTTTGTTTGAGGAAACTAAAGTGTTGCATCGTTATCTGCTGCAGGTGTTTGAGAGTGTCATCCTCCCCACCCATGCTTCCAGCCATGTACAATACCTTTTCTTCTACTTCTGCAGTTTCAGACAGGTAAGTACTTGACTAAGCCATTGATTCATCATCATCATCATCTAATGATGACTTTCGTGCCATTATGATAACCCCTTCCCCCACTTCTTTTTTGTCTCAGGCATCCTCGTTTAGACCAACCTTACTGCTCTCTTTCTTCTCCATATCTTTCAAAAAAATCTTCGGTCTTTCTCTCCCCCTTATACCATCCACTTCCAGATCCCACCATCATTTCACAAGTTCATCATCTTCCCTTTTTGGGGGGAAATGAAATGATAATGCATACCTTCAAGTTAACCGATTAACTTAATCGATTTTTTTTTTATATATATATACTTCATGTAAATGTTACAGTTTTAATCATTTAGTTTCAATTTTTTAATAATCAATAATAATTTTTCTCTTAATACATTATCAAAATGTCCTGCACCGACCCTCAAACTGTATATCTGATCTTACACCCTTTGATTTTCTATTTATTTCATATCCAAGTATGCAAACCGAACTCAATATTATTATTGTTTTCATTATTTATGATTTATGTACTATGTACTGTTTATATCTGGATTCATTTAAAAATGTTAAAGCATATAATTATATTTTTATGTCTATGGAATTATTTTTACCATGTAAATTCACTTGTATCAGCCTCCAGCTGTATTGTTGAATATTCGAATAAAACCTTATCAAATCAAATCAACCTTTTCAACACTAGTCTTCATGTCAATGTGATGCCTTCATTAAAGATTTTTCTTTTCTTTTGTTTTCTTCTTTACTCATTTTCTGCACAGGGCATAGTAGACAGCTTTGTGGATGCATTGTGGAGAAGGTTCATCAACCCCAACACACCAGCTGTCGTGAGGCAGACAACGGCATCGTACATGGCATCATTTGTTGCGAGAGCTAACTATCTCCCTGCAAGTATTGATTTCTAGCACTTTGTGGACTTGTTAAAACTAAGTCCAAGTTAACTCAGGCTGTAGTTAAAGGCATCGTTTAACAATGTTAAATCTGAGATGCATGGCCCTAAGTGTTATCAGTGTCTGTGATATGGTGTCATATTGAAGCCCTAACAAAAATTGCGCTTCAAAATGCTCATGAATTGCCTCAAAAAAGTAACAAATCTTTGAGTGACTGGCTTTACCATGCTCATTTTCCCCAATAGACTAGTGTTATAAAAACTGTTAGGAAAACGAATTTTTAGATTTCATGTTCCAATCATAAATATGATAATCAGACAGGTGATCAGGTTGTAAAAGTCATGGGGTTTCTGACTGACCTAAAGGTTTATAATTATCATTGCATCATGAGCTAAATCCAAGATTTTGTTTCAGAATCTGAGACAAAGTTACCCAATCCCTTTAATGGATAATGTTTGCCATATTTCATTTTCCATTTCTCATTTCTTACATGCGTATTTTTACTTGTACGTCCCCATTGTATTGATAATGAATTATATCAAGTTTGATTGACGATTTAACTTATACTTGGTACTACCCAGGTTATTACCAGGAGGGCATAACACCCCTGGTTCTCAAACCAAGTGTTGGGGGGGGGGGGGGGCTTCCCAAGGGAAATACCAAGGGTAACTTGTCCCTGACAAGGATGTCTACATGGGTCATTTCAGTTTCAAACTGTCCCCTTGGATGCTTGCTAGGAATGTTCACTCAGACAGTCTGGACCATGCTTTCACAAAAATACTTGATGCATGTGCATTAATATGGATTAAGTGCCAGTTAGGTTTGAGGTCAACAGCATGAACACCAGCTGTTGTGAGGTCGGTTCAGTTTGGCTAAAGGTAGCAATTGATACTGTGATGATAGTTCTTTTCATGAGCCATGCTTGTGATTGGAACAGAGAACAATTAACTACATACATGTATAAAGTACTCTATGGTTTAATACTGAGGGCATTGAAAAACTACTTTCAAGTAAACCTATATTATATCTTTGTGTTGGTTGGTTGTTATTTCTTTACCTGACTGCTAAGAAAGCATAAATGCTTGTAAGTAAGCAACCAGACGGCCAACGGCTTTAGGTCCTCTCCGAGGGACCTGGTAATGAGGATTATCAATGCCTTACCAAAGCATACCTGCCAACCACCCCGATTTAGGCGGAGTTCCTCCGCATTTTTCATACCAACTCCGAATTCCGATTGCATGCCTCAAAACTCTGATTTTTTTAAATTTTAAAATATTTTTAAAACAAACAACTGTTGCATAAGACTAAAGCATAACACAGCACTGATAACCAGATCACGCCGACATCCGCGCTCGCGCTCATAGAAGATATACACAGCGCAGCCCGAACGTGATCGTTAGTTCCGCAGTCATTATCCATGTACTGCATGTACTAGTACATGGAAGCACGTGCGCAAGCTATATCGATAAAGTGTGTGCGGACGTTGTACTAATACATACACTACATGCAGCGTTGTTTGCATAGACTGCATGCGTATAGCCCCACGTGTATTTATACCACATGTGCAGTTGATACACCGTGCATAAACACTGTATACATTGGCGTGTTTTCTTCAATGCTTGTGCGATGACTGCGATCGTGGAAGCTTGTTATTTACCGGACTTCCTCGGATTTATTTTGGATTACTACTACTATATTCTTCTTCTTTGTTGATTTCTCCATTTTTGAAGGACAAAATGGGTAAGACTCGTGCTGTTCATAAAAATAGACCCTAAAATCCTGTGTACCCCCCCCCCCCCCCCCCCCCCCCCAAAAAAAATCTACAGGCTACTACCCCAATCCTTCGGTGGTTTGCGACCTCGTAGTCCATCCAGAACAATTTACTCCGAATTTCTCTTGTCTCAGGTTGGCAGGTATGCCAAAGGGCACTAGCGCATCGACTTGGTTCCTCTATCATATCATATATGACAGCTGTATTTGATATATTCTAATTGTGGTTTAATTTATGGTATCTCTAATATGAAGATGTGCTGGTATTTGGTGAGCTGTTGCATACCCTACAACTCTTGCTTTGTGTACGGCACAGACAGTAATCTGCAATGACATATGTATTCTGTTTCTTTCCCTCGTAAAGAAATGGTAGTGGAATTGCAGACATGGTTATTCCCTCCTCAAGAGATTTTGGGAAGAGAATGAGAACTGAACTCTGGGGAGTTTTCAATAACTTGTACTTTTTATCTGTTTACACAAAATAGAATGGGGTTATGTAAGAAGTCATGGTATTATTATGACAATTAACTACTATGTTTACTGAGGGCATTGAAAAACTACTTTCAAGTAAACCTATGTTTATATCTTTGTGTATCATATATTATTAGTATTTAGTATATTTATTGTCCATTTCTGGATATTTGATTTTCACTGGTGTTACATAATTTTAAATAGATAAACATTTACTAATGAATTTATTTTAACATATGATTAAGCACAATTAACAGAAAGTCTAATGTTGTGTAATAAACACAAATTCAGGACAGTAGTTATCACAGTAATATGTTTGATATATTCTCATTGTTCTGTATGACAGCACTGTGAATGCATGCCTGGACCTCATGGTGAGCTGGATTCACTGTTACATCAACAACCAAGAGGGCGCTTCACGGTTTAGCAAAGAGGTCAAAGTCCATGGCCCTTTCTACTCGCTATGTCAGGTACTGTTTCTTCTACCCCAGACTGACAACAAACCAAACAAAAAGTACATTACCAGGGGGGTGTTTCACAAAGATCTGAAGTTATTGTAAAAGGCATAAAATGTTGATTAGAATCATTCATATTTTCTATTATCAAGGAGATTTCATGTTCTCGATGTGGAATTTATAAAAAGTCTAAAATACTTGAATTTTCACTCTTGCAAATATATTTTATTTTAAGGCTACAAATGGCTTTCCATAATTTTTAAGTCCAGCTTAGAGTTAAGTTCGACTTAGGAACTTTGTGAAACATCCCCCCCCCCCCCCCCCCCTGACCAATACCACACAAACAAAAAGTACACTACCCCTGAATGGCCAATAATTGGACGAGTTTGAGTCGGTTTGGAGTTGGTCTGGTAGTGTGTGTGACTGAGCTATTCACAAAGAATAGAACATGACAGAGGGTCCTTCAAATGTTATTATTGTTTACGGATTGTGGGTTAATTTATTGTATCTCTGATATGAAGATGTGCTGGTTGCAAACCTTGCATAGTTCTTCAAATGTAATTAATGTTTACTGATTACGGTTTAATTTATGGTATCTCTATTATGAAAATGTGCTGGTTGCAAACCTTGCAAAGTTCTTCAAATGTAAATAATGTTTACTGATTGCGGTTTAATTTATGATATCTTTATTATGAAAACATGCTGGTTGCATACCTTGCAAAGTTCTTCAAAAAGTAATTAATTTTTACTGATTTACTGATTGCGGTTTAATTTATGGTATCTCTGAAATGAGTACGTGCTGGTATTTGATGAGCTGTTGCTTTACTCCCAGGGTCTCTCAAATGTAATTAATTTTTTTACTAATTGTGATTAAATTTTTGGTATCTCTAATATGAAGATGTGCTGGTATTTGGTGAGCTGTTGCATACCCTACAACTCTTACTTTGTGTACGGCACAGACAGTAATATGCAATGACATTTGTATTCTGTTTCTTTCCCTCATAAAGAAATGGTAGTGGAATTGCAGACATGGTTATTCCCTCATCAATTAGAGATTTCGAGAAGAAAAATTGATGGGAATACATCATTGCTCTGACTGTACAACTAAGAACTGAACTCTGGGGAGCTTTCAAGAACATGTACTGTTTATCTGTATTGAAAAATATATAATGGGGTTATGTAAAAAGTCATGGTAATTATTTACCGTATTTGCCGGCGTAAAGGCCGCAGTATTTTTGGAAGAGAAAATATCAAAAAGTCAGGGTGCGGCCTATACCCCGAAAGAGTAAAAATCGCAAGTCAAAACAGCACGTCCATTATTTGTAGGCAACTTCATGCAACAAAATATATTAACAAAATTGACTTGAAAACACATCGGACAAGATCTAGTCTGAACCACGTCAGCAGCAAATTTGAAGAAGTTATCTTTTTAATCGTTGTGCAACCAAAGAAATAAGAAGAAAACTGACCAGAAACTCGAGTCGTACTTGTAAAGTTGTAAAAATGTCCTTAAGAACACCGATGATTGCGGGCTGTGAATCTCCGAAGGTGCGTTGGATTTGTTAGCAACTCCGAGCCCCATAGCTCCCCACCACAGAGTGTGTGAGTAGGTCTTCACACACTCTGTGGTGGGGAGCTACGGGGCTCGGAGTTGCTAACAAATCCAACGCACCTTCGGAGATTCACAGCACGCAATCATCGGTGCTCTTAACTTTTCAGTAAGATAATTCTGAATTATAATTGAGACTATCTAATTAAAGCGACAAACTAACCTCGGTAGATCTCTAATAACAATACAAAAGATTGTTTATTTTCTCCATTTGACGGTACGATAGGGGTAAGACCGGATAACATTATAAAAAAGATACATCCTACCACCATGCTTCCACCCTGCGCTAGGTTGGCCATTCAGGTTTCTTTTTGCATGCGAAGCGCCCTCTAGTGTCCCATGAATGTGCTAATCTGCCTAAAAATCTATGAAGATTTGCTAAATTACGATCATTTTTTAGGTAAACTTCCTGTAAATTTATAAAATGATTGATAATTTTGGTATTAGTTTGTAGGAAAAATAGAGTTCTACGGGAAAATTACAATTATTTTCTTTGGTCCTTTTTTTTTTTTTTCCTTTTTTTTTTTTTTCTCTACGAAATGTCAAAGTTGGGGGTGCGGCCTATGCGGCGGTGCGGCCTTATCGCCGGCAAATACGGGTAATCATTATAAAATGTAATATGAAAGATCAAGGATGGAAACTGCCATGTGTCCAAGAGCTATGGGCAATTGGGTTTACTTTCCCCACCAAACACACACAAAAAATAATGTATTTTGATGAAATGCATTCTATTAATCAGATGTAGATGTTAATTATTCACAATCCGAATGTAAATTCCTTTAGCCCCACATTTAAATGAAAACAAAACTATCACATTTTATCAGGGATGCTAGTTTTCAGGCTTTTGCCTGATTTCATGGCCCTGCATCGTTTTGTTTTGGGCTTTTCCATGCCGGATGCTGTTCGGAACATATGGGGCTCCAATCCTGTTTGAGTCTCTTTTCAGGCTGTCTTGGTAACACTTACTGACATCCTCTTTGATTACATTTCTAGCTTTAGTTTGGCATTTGGTGAGAGAAAATCTTTTTCAGGGTAACTGTGCTCTTTTTCTTCATCGGCCAAAGTTTGGAGTATGTTTGGCCTTATATCAAGCACTGTGACTGGGTAGACAAGTGCACCTCATGGTTCACAATGGGCTGGCAAAGTTTAATTGTGCCAAAATTGTCATCTAACATTTTCATTTAGTTGAACATTTTGAAATCCAATTTGAATTTTATTGGATATTTGTTGTTGTTGTTGGATTGGATTGTGGGAGAATTTTCACTCTAGAATCCAGAAACTCATATTCCACCTCTTTCCTCTTCAGGCTGTTCTCTACATCTTTGTCTATCGTCACAAGCAGCTCTTAGAGAATAACAAAGGTCTGCACTACATCATGAGCCTCAACCTGGAGAGGGTCGTCACCTGCCGTCTGAACCCCCTCAAGGTGTGCCTGCCCTCTGTTGTCAACATCTTTGCAACTCTCGCAAGGTGAGTGCTTACTTCAAGAGCTGTCTTATTTAAATACGAGATACAATTTTTTATTCGTCATTGCTCCTTTCCGCTCAAGTGCTATATGGGTACCCAGTAGAAGGTCAATGTCATTTCATTTTCATTTCATTTGATTTCATTCTCCATAAAAAACATTTAACATACAAACATGATACATTTTGTATACAGATAAAAGATTGATTACAAGAAAAATACAAAGGGAAGGAGCAAACACAATTTTATGGGAATGTGGGGTTAACAAAAAGGGCAATTAGCCTTAAGAATGTCAACCCCTTAACCCTTACTGTACTGGGCTATTTTTAGCACCTCGTGACTGGGGGGGGGGGGCCTGGGAGGCCCCCCCCCTCCCCCCCTATGATCTCGGCCGTCAAAAGTCCGATGAACGCGAAAATTTGCATGTTTGTAGATATTTACGTAAGGGACAAGACGGTACGATTAGTTTTTTCCTAATATGCAAATTGTTGTCGATATAGCCTAATTAATTATGCAAAATGCCAATTTTATGCATTTTACAGAAAACTCTTCATATTTGTCTGTAGACTTGTGAAGAATGTTGAAAATGTTTTGAATAAATGTTTCCTTCATCTCAAATTCATGAGGTTATATTATTTTTATGATATTTGAAAATGCAAAGGTTAATTTGCATAAATTTGCATAAATTATAGCATATTTTTGATGACATCCGCATACTAATTGTTATGTAACACCTTACAGGTATATCCGATTTCGGCGAAAATGGTATCAAAATGTGCGTAAGACTTGAGGGAAAAAATTCATGAAACGACAATTCAAAATTCCAAGTGGTTGCGGCGCAATCTCCGAAAATGTTGAGGGGGGGGGGGGGCCTCCCAGGCAATCTTGAAAATTTATTGGATAGCGATTCTTTACAATTTTGATATATTTGGATGCCCCTGTGGATGTATTACATGCACTACAAAATTTAGCCCCTAAAACACTTCTGCTTTCGAGAAAAATTGAATACAAAAATTTACCGGTGCTCCCGGAAAATTTTGATGAATTTCAAATAGCGCCTACAGCCGTACTATGGTTGTTGCGACCATGAAAATCTCAGAATATGCAGTCGTGATACATAATTTCCAAATGAGAATAGCCAATCGGTCGATTTTAGTCAAGAAACATTGTTTTATAGCTAAATTATTATATTGACCTTGAGAGGGAGCTACACAACATAAAGAGTTTATTATTTACAATTTCATAACTTAAGACTCGATTTCAAGCGGAACAACGAACACTGAATATTGTAGGATCGCATATGCTTCCAATATGTTCATTTGAACCAAATTCATGACCCCATACCAAAACTTTGTATTACCTTTAATGTGATTGCACTAGGGCCAATAGCTGGAATGCTCCCTAAGGAGTGGAGAATATGAGCTGTAATGTGCAGAATAGTAATTGAATCCAGTGACTAGGCTAATTATAATAATGTAAGAACATTGGTTGGTTGTAACTGGTAAATTGATTTATTAGAACCAAACAGTTTTATTACAAGAGAGCTGGAAACTTTCAGACTTATTAGAGCAGGTGGAATCAGTTTGAATTGAGATGTTGTTCACAGCAGCTCTAGTGCAAATAACTTGAGGGGGCTTTTTTCCATTGCTAATTCACTCTCCACTCCAATGAATTATATTTGAATATTTACTTTTTGCTTTATCAAGATGTCTGTTCTTACCTTTTGTAATTATTGTGCAGTGATTTTTATGATTATTGTTATCATGATGTATGTACGAATTACTTGATAAATAAAAGTTTTAAAAGATAAAAAAAAGAAAAAAAGATGTGATATCAATCAGGGTAACATCCTGTTTATAAATGCTTGTTCATGCTATAAACGCATTTTCATGCTATAAACATAAAGCAAGTGCTTTGTCTATGGGTTTTTTAATTATTTAAGAATATGTTGGTGATCAAATTTTCATGATCTCTTTTATTGTAAATGATAATTGCAATTTTGGGTGGTTTATGAAATGTCATTGTCAAACATCAACATTTCATTTACTATGAAAAAATACATACCGGTATGACAAATATTTACGCTGAGATTCGACACCAATTTTACATAGCTATATTACTTTTTATGTATTTCAGGAAATTCCAAGTGGCGTTTTGTTACACGGTGATGGAGCACAATGCCCGTTCCAAGCTGCCTGTCTTCAAACTCAACACGTTTGGTTCAGGTGCCATGGCAACGCCAGGAAACCCTCTGGACTCTTTCTTCCCATTTGATCCTTACGTCCTCCCCCAGTAAGTAGCGCCACCTTCTTCAAAATCAGATATTTTTTCCTTCCCTTTATTTTTGACCATTTTAAATTAATTAGAAACCTACTGAAGCTTTCTGTCACACAGTCATCAGAACAAACTGCAAGAATGAACAGAAAACAGAAGAAAAAAATCCTCTATGAGTGCAAGACACAAAGCTTCATCATTATCTATTGCATTTCATTTGTTGTTTTTGTAACATCAATCATCCCTTTATTTTGATTTGAATTTAAAAACTTTTATTTAACACAAAGTTGTCTCTTTCTCTTAGCTATCTTAAAGGTAAAGACCAGTATTGGAAACGCCCCAATTTCAAAAAATGAAATGCAAGCTCTTATTACCAATCATGTGAAAGAATATGTTTTTAATAATTCATGATGATAAAAATGTTGACGGGAAACCGCCTACTAATTGATATATTTGGTAAATTAGTGTATCTCTTGCCTGTTGAGAGATACAAATGCACGTGTCGCGCACGTGTGTGTAGTCCCATATACATCTTTCTGTGTACAGTGATTCTAACTTTATGAAGACTTGGCCAATTTCTTATCATTTTGATGATTCCAGAACCTTGCAGTACATCTATGCTAGATGATCAACCTATTCTGATCGATTTCACAATGTTTCTTTCACAATGCAATCGCATGACCATAACTGGTCTTTAGCTTTAAGTTCTTTCACTGCATTGTAAAAATTTGTGGCTCGTTTGTCTTTATTTTCCTTAGATCTGGTGTTGACATTGAAAAACTATACAGACACTGGGAAGGATGTAAACCTGATTTCTCAGGCTTAGAGCCAGCTGTAAGTTTGAATTCTCTTAGTAATTATTATTTATTTCTTCCTCCAAAATAGATTCAGTTCAAAAACAAAAAATGTAGTGTGTGTGTGTGTATTGGGCTTTTACAGACGTGTATCAATCAGATATGATTATTTACGTCTGGGGACCAACCTTTAACGTCACCATCCGAAAGACGTGACTCAGTTTCGAACCTGCGTCCTCGGCTGAATCAGTTTGTAACTTCCATTGTTAGCTGGATTACAGGCACACGCCACAATGCCTAGTTGCTTTCACATCATAGACTCTGTCAATTTGTAATGAGCTTGAAAGCTGTTCCTTGAAATTTGATTATCATGTATTCTTTGGTAAACAGACACTAGCATTTTGAAATTCATGTGTGGAAATTTAAAATTGTAGAGGAGGTGCGTCATCGTGAAATGGGAAACCACCATTGGCTCCGCACAGTATTGCCTTACTGATTTTGTCACACGCATTGCTCTCTTCTGTCTCGCTCCATAGGCTCTACACACAGGAGTGTATGTGCAGACAAACATGTGGTATCCAAAACCAAAATATAACTGGGTAGTGATAAATACAATGTAGCTTTAGACAGTACTGGTAACATAAAAAAAAAAGATTAAAAAAATGACAAACCTCACGAAAGTAGATGGTAGGTGTATGTGGAGTGAGATGGTGCTTGTTTCTATGTGTGTGGGTGGATGAGTTTGTGTGTGTGTGGGTGGGTGTGTTTGTGTGAACAAAAATCTGATACTATACACCTGGAGACACCTGGCCGTAAGGCCATGTAAAATTGATTTCATGTTGATCGTCCCCGCCCGCTTCCTTTTTTGGGGCCGCCTCCTATTTTTTGTTATTTGTTTTTTTTTTTGTTTTTTTTTTTTTTTGAAAGAAAAAAAACATGAAAAACACTGCTAAAATGGCTCTATTTCTGATTTAAACAAAAAAAAAATTGTCGGCGGCCATCTTGAAAAAAAATAGCCTCGACTGTCAGGGAAAATGTACCGAGCGGCCATTTTGAGCGGCCATTTTGAAATATCAAATATCAAATAACATGGTACACCCTCCTCCTCTTTTTCAAAAAATCCGGACGATCAACATGTAATCAATTTTACATGGCCTAATCAACACCGTCCAAAACAATCACGGCTCGAGGTCAATTCCTGGATCTGAGTAAGAGACAGACCAGACTGCCCTTGATGACCAGACTATAACACTCATATCTCTCTATGAAACGACCAGCAACATTAGTTGACCCTCCTGTGGAATTTTCTTACAAGGCGAGTGGAATACTACACCTCGGCCCATATTGGTGGTGGAGGTGGTATTCAAGTGTCTGCCTCATTTTTTCACGGAATGTTGAATCAGTTGTGTAAAACATATTCTTGAGACAACTTATACAGCTCATGATTTATAACAGGCAAATTATTTAAGGGCACGTCCAAGCTATTTTGTCCCATCCGTTACCAACGGCATCTAAGATTTGGATACATATCTGATGGCTGCGTCAAGCTGACAGCCCTTCCAAGTTTTTGTCAGACAAAACATCAAATAAAAAAATAATAATAATGTCAATTTATGTCTATAGATCCATAATCCAACTCAATAAAACTTGGTTACATATGGGACATACCTTGCACTTGCCCACACTAAAGAAGGAAAAAAAAAACATGTCTGTACAAAAAAAAACTTTCATGAAACAGTCCAATTTTAATGAACTGTATTCGTGTATACAAACTAGATTTGACAAAATATTTCCTAGGCCCACGTTTATTATGTGAGTTAAGGTTTCACGACTTTTCTGCAGTATCTTTATTTAATTACTCTGTGTAATAAAATTAATGACATAGACGACGTCAGTTTATCTCTCATAGACTTGTAGTCTTCAGGTATAAACATCACTTTATTCACAGCTTTTATGCAGGTGTAAAATGGCATTAATCCCTTATGAATTCACTTGATATTAGTTTTTATTCTGACTTACATATTTGTGCTGGTATTTGGTGAGCTGTTGAATAACCCACAACTCTTGCTTTGTGTACGGCACAGATAATAATATGCAAATATCACTTTGCAGTTTCTTTTCTTCATAGAGAAATAACTGTGGTATTGCAGACACTGATTTTCTGGAATCAGAATAATATTATGATTACTCTTTTGTTCTCTACCTATTTATTTGATGTAAGATTTACACAGGCCAGATATTTTTCTCATACTCATGAGGCAAAAATTACCATTTGTTGCATGATATTGGGGGAAGGGGTGCCAGATTTGTACCCCTATACCATTTACATATAGACCCAAGTGATTTTCGTGATTGTTTTATTGGTTATAAAGTTGGAATGAGAAAGTTTGATTTTAACACAATTTCCAAATATTTGTTTTTACCTCCCTTATTCATTCTCTCTCTCTCTCTTTCTCTCTCTCTCTCTCTCTCTCTCTCCTTATCTCCATCTTATCTCCATCTTTCTGATCTCACTTTCTCTTATAATCACCTATTTCATTTTCTCTCCATCTCCTGCATTCTTTTCTTTCTTTCTCTCTTTTTCTCCTATCATTCCCTTGGCATTCTGCCTTGTGTCTTTCTCTTTTCCTGTCTTTCATTCTCTTTATCATATATTTCTCTCTGTATCCATCTCTTCCTCCCCATATCTCACTCTCTCTTCCCCTCCCCTCTCTTCCCTTCTCTCTCTCTTTCTCTCTCTTTCTCTCTCACTTCTTCTTCGCACAGGTGGATGATTCTGAAGACGAGGAGGAGTTCATGCAGTATGAATCTGTCGACAAAGATATCCCCCTCGGTCTCACACCGACCAGTGCAGCTTGCATCTCTCCGGGTTTCCGATCACCCTCTTCATTCGGAAGATGAAACCAAGAAGAACGTTTCGCCTTTTTATTCCTCGGTAAAACCCCAATGCCTCAGTCTGATTCCGACTAGCATGTCTTGCATTACATCAGGAACCAGAACACCGGAAGATCAAACCGAAAATAACATTTTATTGTTGGACAGTATCCTTGAAATACGTCTTGGCTTTAATCCTACCGCTCTGGCTGGCTTGCTACTTACCAGACCTCACATGGAAGATGAAGCCACAAGGAATGTTTAGCATCTGTATGTATTCCCAAACAATCCTGCGATATATCCTCTTCACACAAGAGAGCAGTCTGGGACGAATGAACATTTTGTATACCAGGAAAGCCAGAGTTAACTGCTTTGCATGGATAACAATTTGGAGGACTTCCAGGGGTATTATGCAATATTAATGACAAAAACTTTGTAATACACAGAAGATAAGAGTGGTTTGGGATTGTCCATTCTCCTATTTTCCAGTTTTGCCAAATGGCATGCCTTACATATGTTGAATATGAATGGATGGCTTCAGTTAGAAAAATCACTGCATTCGGGTCTCCTGGTTCTTTGAATAGCAGCCGTTTGCCCGGGTCAGGCCCATCAAAATTGGGGAGTTATAAAGAGAAAGTGGCAGTAAGTTGTTTGGATTGCTCTAAATCAATGCATACTGCACCATCAGTGAATGTTGGTATACCTGTAAAGAAGTCTCACAATTAATTTAGTTCATTTATTTATTTGTCATATAAAACGTACATCAAAAGGTAAAGTCATACAAACATTAATAGAAACAAAGAAAAGAGAAGCTGCAAAAAATTGGTGTGCTTTCAAAGGTGTGAGGTCCACTTAAAGGAAAATGTGACGTGCAAGTCAATAGTTGTCCAAAGATAATTCATGTAGAGATAATACATGTGTACAAACACAATGGGGTTATTCTGGAAATCATGTGAGCTATTTTCTTGTAGATTGAGGATGGTCTTTTCTTGATCATTTTAATAGCACTTGTGCTTCTCCTTTTACTTCCTGGTCATTTAAATATATTTTATCTATATTTTGTGCAATATTATGACCTGGCAAGTGTGATCATTCAGTTATGAAGAAACTGAAGTACTATGTTTAGTTGTGTAATAACTGTATCGTATTGTGGAAACAATTTAACTTGATTGAATTTTAATATTTTTGTGAACAAGTTGCCGCCCAAATAGTCCTCATAATAAGAACCTTATTCAAGAATGACCAAATCATGGTGAATGTAAAAAATGAGACAAGAATCATAATTGTTAAGTAAATCTGAATCAAATAATTCGGTAGAATAAAAACAACCTCACAAATACTTACTGGAAATCATCTTCATAATGCAGGTGTCATTTGTAAGACGCACCTTTTGACCCCCGGGGATGGTGCGTCATGGTTGCGTCATGTTCTATATAGTCAATCGATTTGCTTGTGCGTGGTCTCAAAATGCCACTTAACATAAAAATGTTCTGTAAAAAAAAAATCCTCTTACATGTTGGATTTCTGTCCTAAGCTTCTTGCATTTGATATCCATCAGTCTTTCAATTTCAGCTCACAACCGAGCTTTTTGTTTTTTTGTTTCATGGCAGTGGTAGTTTGTTTTCTACAAAGTCTCCAAATAAACCAGTAGCTCAAGTAATTTAAATGGCCAGTCAATTAGCTACAGCCCATATAATACTAAACCGACAGCTTCTAAATGAAATTTGAAATTTCTTACAAAATCACTTAATGATCTCAAATTTCTCTAATATCTATGGTGGCCCTGAAGGACGCTTTCGATGCAAGGTCATTTCGCAATTTGGGTCACCAAATTCGCGACCAATTTCACGATTTTGCCGCAAAGTTGACGACCTGGGTAGCAAAAAAATTAATTTGATGACCCTGGCCGCCAATTTGGTGACCAAAATCGCGAACTTCACAATTTGGGTCATCAATTTTGCGTCCAAAATCGCGAAGTTTGCGTTCTTTGACATGTTTGATATACCAAAGTCATGAAATTGGCGATCAAAGAAGTAAAACGCAAACTTCGCGATTTTTGACGCAAAATTGATGACCCAAATTGTGAAGTTCGCGATTTTGGTCACCAAATTGGCGACCAGGGTCATCAAATTTGCGACCCAGGTCGTCAACTTTGCGGCAAAATCGTGAAATTGGTCGGAATTTGGTGACCCAAATCGCAAATTTGGTGACCCCAATCGCGAACTTCATGACCTCAGGGCCACCATAAATTTCAGACCAACCCTGAATTCAGCCGCTCAAACCAAAATGTATGTACACTTTAAAGAGAAGGTTGAGTTCTGGGAAGAGGTAAAAAATAATTTGTGAGCGTTATAATTGTTATTATGCAAGGGTGGAAGAACATCAGATTAAACATGTTCCCTGAAAAGCATGGCTTTTCAAATGCCTCCATATTCTAAATATGACATGAAGCATCGTAAAAATCGGGGGGTAGGTTTTTTTCGCCATGTGCTTGTGTAGTCCCATATACATCATTCTGTGTACAGTGCTTGTAACTTTGCCAAGATTTGGCCAAATTTCTTATCATTTTGATGATTCTAGAACCTTGCAATACACACGAATCTTATATACTAGATGATCAATGCAATTTCATGACCAGAACTCAACTTTATCTTTAATACTACCCGTAGCCTTTTGTTTGCTGGGTGTACTGGATGCACACATATGGCACACATATCACTGGATGGCACTTTGTCCATGCCTGCGAAGCTGAAGGATACATGTGAGGGTCAAACATGCCGCAATAATGTTCGCTTTTCCATACAGTAAAGCATGCATGTCAATCAAAAGAAACGTCAGCATGTAGCCACAGTTACCCCATGCCTGTTAATGCCCTCTGACGCTTTTATCCCTTTAATACATCTCTGACATCAAAGGAAAACTCATTGGCATGAATTAACAAGATAGTTTAAAAATAAATAATAAACTATGGTTTATGCCAATATTCTGTTGTTGGTGTGCATGATTAAGTGTTTACAATTAGAAAGGTCCAATGATCCATGATGATAAACACTTATGTTTCGCAATCAATTGAAGAGCTGCCAAGCTTTTAGACCATGGTTCATGCAAATGTTATGGTCGCAAAAAAATTGCAGACTGGAAGAGTTGAATGTTATCTACAAGACCATTATTTTTTTCCAAAATGGTAATTGTATATTTTATATAACACCATATTCATTCATCGATGGGTCTTCTTGCCCCTTCATCGATAGGCCATCTGATCCTGGATGCCCTTGATAGCACCAGCTTGAGCCTCTGCTTACAACTTTCCGGATGTTCGAGCCACATACGCACCTCATGCACTGGTAACAGATTTTGTCTTGCCAAGTCTGCTATGGCTTCTTCTGCTATTTCTCCATTCGGTCTCCGTAAAGTCTTGAATGCCTCCTCAAAGACATCACGCGGAGGTTGACAAGGTGATCCTCCAATATTGTTGGGAAAGTGAAGATAATGTCCACTGCAATTTCCCTCACAAGGTTGAACAAGATCCACCCCATGGTTGGCCAGGATCAGAAACTGGAAGTGGAATGAATGATAACTTTGGGCCACCGTCAAACCAATGCATATCTTCCCTTCCTTTTGTACAGATCGGATGGGGACAACATGCCTCGTAACATGGCAACAGCTGAAATATATAGGATGGAGGGAGTCCTTGCTGCATGTGCCTGTTGCGCATGTCCCATATCTGTGAGAAATGTTCGAATAAATCCGGCTTTTCCCTCTTGAGCTGTTCTTTCGCTGTCTTAGATCCTTTCAGGAAGGTCAACAGTGATGGCCTCCTTTCTTGCATCTCCCTGGCCTTGTCACCTCTGTTTCCCTCCACAAGCTTTATTTCAGATTGTCCTGCTGGTGCTCCATCACATCGGTAAATGTACACTTCCGTAGCTGTTCTAAGATTTCTCTCCAACATTGCTTCATCCATCCCATTATTTCCAAAATTGCATCCATGAATGGTCGAGGGAATAAACATATTGCAGTGAGCTCTCGTAAGACAGCCGTTTATCTGCTCTACTTTGTTCAAGTAGCTTCCTCCAGCATAACGGGCTGTTACAAGAGTGCAATGTTTCTCCATCACAAAATTCCACTCAGTCCACAGAAATTGTACTTCGTGATGTGATGGCCCTTCATCGGTGGCTCCATCTACTCTAATGCAGTCGATTGGCTTGCGTAAGTCGTCTCTGAACTCTTCCAGCTCACTCATCATAAACAAGTCAGCCATGTGTTGGGCAGGATTTTTAGGAAAGAGGTGATGAGGTTTCACAACACCAAGGACTTTCTGACTGGTGATATCCGTTTCCATGATGAGGTGCATTGACGTTTGGAGGACTGATTTATATTTATTTACATAGTCTGTGCGGGTTGTAAGTTTTGGCTGGTTGATGAGCGAAACATTCTTGTATTGCTTGTGTGTATATGTGGTGTCAAGGCTGAACCCTGCAGCATCATCGCGATTAAGAATAAATTTGTTCTTGCCATCTTTGAGTTGTAGAGCGTCCAGGTCCTTGTAAAAGGCGTTGCTGTAGTGGTGGTCCGGATTGAGTTGAATAGTCCATCCTTTGCGTGCTCTCCGTGAAGTGATTTGGGCTATGCCCTTGTATCTTCTGGCAGAGATTTTTCTTCTATTGTGGGCAACGCAAAGTTGGACAACAGAGCCATAGCTGAATTTGGTGCCATAGTAATCCTGTAGATGCAGCCAAATCCTTTGATATGTTACTCTTTTTCCTCTTCTGAGGTTTCCATCAAATGTGTAAACTCCCGTTCTCCATGCGTCTGCACCTACAAGATTGTCATGTACGAATTCCTCCATTACTCTGCCAATATTTGGATATTTGGAGAGTATCCTGGACACTGCTTTTGGTAATCTACGTTTCAGTAGTGATTTATTGGCGATTTTCTTCGAAATGGACCTCTGAGTCCGCCTCAGGAGTATTCTTGATATCTTCCTAACTTTAGCCTTGGCTTTCTGTGTGGTTGTAGATGCCACGCCAACATAATCATCAGGGTAGTCGCTTTCCGAATCTGATTCAAACTCATTAATCATGTCACTGTGTTCAGATTCCGAGTCCGAGTCTGAATCTTGTAAATCTGTTAGCTCCTTTTCTTCCTCGGTATCTTCCAATGATGCCTTCACTTCCGCAGAGGCCTGTACAGCTGCTAAATTCCAAAGGGCATCTTTTATTTCCTCCTGCTGGGTAATAGCCTTTTCCACGTTTTCGATGAGCTTTTGCGGGTTATGAATGCCAAGTTGGCTGATAAAGTCTTCTAGTGGAATATTTGTCAAAGCAGAGTAATACATGCCGTTCTTGCGTTTATACATCTCTGAAAGGGCTGTGTTATGCATATCAAATTGGCCCATACATCCAATTAGACCATGGGCCGAGTAGTGAATATCTCCCTATTTCTTCGTTTTCGTGACCCACCTCTGGTAACTACCCAATTTTTTGTCTGAGAGGAGATAAAAACTCATAGAATAAGAATTCATAACTCGGCAAAGCCGAAAGTTGCACACTAATTAGTATTCATAATAAATAGAAATTAAGCATATCAACAGCGTCCTCTACGTCAATAAAATGAAAGACATGTAGAAACGTATGGGGACAAGGTAAATGAAAACTGCAAATTTGTGATAAATATATGTTTGGTATAAAAGCAAAAATAATAATAATAATATTAATAATAATGATGATAAATAATATCAATAATAATATTTATATTAATAATAATCATCATTATCATCATCATTATCATTATCATCATCATTATCATCATCATTATCATCATCATTATCATTATCATCAAGCTTCATTTTACATCTCGTGTCATCTTTTTTTCACATTACACCTACTTATGAAGCTTTCACTGACAGTTCACTCGGTCTTTGAACTGCATAATCATGACGCAATCATATCGCCTGGTAATGCATTCATAATTACATGAAACAATTCAATAAATTCAAATCATATTCTCATTGTCACATGGAATTTTTGTATTCATTTATTTACAATTTATACAAGCTACAGTACTATAACATAATTATTTTGGGGTTGTACATGACGTCTTGTAATCCTTTCGAGATAATCCAAAATATTCAATGGATAATTTTGACTAATGAAACTGACGTCAATAGTTACAACCTCTGTTAATCTCATTAACTTTTACATCCTAGAAATATCTTGATCTACACATTTGTTCAACCACTCCAAAAAATCCAATCGTTCAAGTTGAAAATGTTATACTCTAAATTTTCTTTTCTCTCTACTTAAGCGAGATCCATGGGGGGAAATTACTTTTCAGAGTGGAACATTCATGCTTTGAAAAACTCATACCAAGAGCATATTGATTTAAATATATCACTAAAAATGTACATAACAGCACAGTTAATAAGTGAGGATATGAGCTTAAATTGTACAGTAATCATGGTATCTAATGGCGATACCATCCAGGCAACAGATATGACAGATGAGTCTGTACTCTGTAGAAGAAGAAATATCAGAAAATATGAGACAAAGTTTGTAATATTGTTAACTCATGTACACCTTTTGTTTTTAACTATTTCACCTGCGACATTCTTCTCATCTCGGTATGATTTCTTTTATAGATGTTTGGAGTATCCAGATGTTTTTCTTAATTACAATAAAACAACCCCTGCAGTAACAAAAGTAGTAAGTTATAATTGATAACAATATTGCTTGATTGCTTTGCTCACTATAGCTCTATGACATCATTGAAGATGAAGTTGAGTTCTGGTCATGCGATTGCATTGTGAAAGAAACGGTGTGGAACCGACCAGAAAAGGTTGATCATCTAGCATATAAGAATTTGTGTGTATTGCAAGGTTCTGGAATCATCAAAATGATAAGAAATGTGGCCAAGTCTTGGTAAAGTTACAAACACTTGCACAGAAAGATGTATATGGGACTACACGAACACGTGGCGTAAAAAGCCGGCCCCCCGATTTTTACGATGTTACATGCATATTTTGAAGAGCCATGCTTTTCAGGGAACATGTCTTAACTGATGTTCTTCCACACTTGCATAATAAGAATGAGTAATGCTCACAAATTATTGTTCACCTCTTCCCAGAACTCGACCTTCTCTTTAAGTTTTGTTTTCAGAAAAATCTTAAACCCTGCAACATTCGATAGGCAGACAATTTGGTAGCGCTCACTTGCTCCTCAGGACTGGCCACATTTTAAGAACTTTTCGATTCATTGATTTTTTAGTCAGAGTGTTCATATGATCCTGCAACGGTGGATAAGGATACTGATATTCGTGTGTACGACCTTCAGCCAAAAAGTACCCAATTTAGGAATCACAAAACGTGCTGAGACAAAGCAAAAAAAAAAAACATCTTTCCATTTCAGGCCAAAAACTTTGAGCATCGCTTGCAAGAGGTAAATATTCGAATTGGGGGTTCAAGTGACAGTATCCATAATAAAGCATTTATAATAAATTAAATGTAGAAATATCTCCTTTCCACAGAATGGATTTTATGCCACTGAATAAGATAGTATTTTTACACATCCTTGAAAGCAGGAAAAATTGGCCTATCAAACACTAAACCAAAGCATACCTAATTATATAGGGTCACATAAAAATTACTTAATTACTTCATACATTTCAATTAATTAACCATCTGTTCAAAGAAAATAAAGATAAATCTTGTGATACTGCTTTCTGTGAGATATGGATATAAAAATTCACCAGCAGAAGAAATTATTTTTGTGGAAGATTTCCAGAAATTAGAATATGTGAAACAGTCAAATTAAATTTTTCAATAGGATACATGTACAGTGTTTATGTTGTAGATCATAAAATAAACTTGAAATGGTAAATGGCAACACATAATTTTATGTGGTTATGACTGTCTGAAGAATACTGACTGGCAACTTTTGATGTCACAGCTGATTTCCAAACTATTAACCTAAATAATAATTCAGAGATTTTGTTAGTAAAAGGTGGAATAATTACATACACAGTAATTACCTCCTGCCTTTGTGTAAGATGAAATAGTAAATAAGTATACATATATCCATCGCTTTGTGATACAGGTATAATAAGTAAGTTTGACACCACAATTATATTTTGATTTTATGGAAGAAATGTTGTTCCTTGAGCAAGACATCCATATCAGTTGCAAACGTACACAAATATAAAATACAGTGTAGCAACCCTCTACTATTTGGACACAATGCTTCAACGATTTGCAATATGAATATGATATTCTGATATACTTCTTCTGGTTTATTATCTCAAATTCATTTGATTGCTGTCTAAAGAAAAATTAAAATCAAATGAGACACAAATATGCACATGAGTTGAATTGCGCTAACAAGATGAATTCTACACGTCTTCATCTTCAGTATCTGTGTCTTCATCTAAGCATCTTCCATCAACTGGATTTCACAATCAGTAAACTTGCACAGATCGGTGCATGGCACATTATGCTGCCGGCAAGAGTATCTTCCCTTGTTTTTCCCACTTAGGACCTTGCAGTTTGTCTTCTTGCAAGTGCAGTGCGTTAGTTCTAGCAAACTGCTAGGAGCAGGGGGTTGTTCTCCCCAGACAACATCTGTTCCTCCATCTTCCACTTTCCAACCATGACCATGTGGACTTGGAATGTCAGGGGTCTGCTCTATGCAAAATGTGTGTACTGTGGCCTGATAATTTTGCAGAAATTGCGATAGCATTCAGCATGGTAACCTGGAATGGCACGTTGTCTCCTATGTTTAAAAAAATGAAATAATGATAAAAGATAGATATCATAACAATTAAGAATTTCTGACAGTTTGAAGATAATGCTGCAATTGCCGGGGAAACTTGATGTGCATTTCTTGTGATAAGGAGGAAATAGCTTGCTATGCTTGACAAGCAGTGAAGTTTAAACTCGTAAAGTGGAAAACGGTGACATTCCAAGGTAAGATTATGGGTGGTTTTTTCACAATGCCATTGTTGAGGATGGCTGAGTGCATGTCTAGATTTAATATATTTAAATTCCTATTTCCAGTTGGTCATGCTAGTCAATGCCAAATAATTACACCCCCTATGCAATGATCTTGAGTATCTCCATTCTCCAGTGAACTTTGATGAATTTACAAAAACAATTTAAGATTAAGACTCTAAAATTGACTTAGCTCAGACCAATTTAATCTGTCTTTAGCTTGATAACCTCTTAATTCTGTCCGCCTTAACCCTATTTAGCCCGGGCTATTTTGAAACTGCATAGCCCGGGGGGGGGGCTTCTCAGGCCCCCCCTATGATCTCGGCCGTGAAACGCCCGATCGCCGCGAAAATTTGCATACATGTCAAGTGAAGTGTATAGAATACTATGGTAATTTCAATTTTTTTGAAAAATTCACTCATTTGCATATTTATGGTAATTTATGCAAATAAGGTCATTAAATTCACATTTTTGCCCATAAATCAGACATTATTCATATTTAAGCATTCTTTCTCACTACATATATTTGTTAGACCATTTGGAATAATAATACAACACAAAAATTTGAAAAACCAGGGTTATTCCTTATGTTATCTATTGTTTTGATAATTTCTTATGTATTTCTTTGTTTTTTTAACTTATGTATTTTATTGTTTTTGTTGTTTTATTTCATTTCCAACTATAATTCAACTATTTTGACCCCAAAATAAACACCTAAAATCTAAACAAGACCAAATAACCAATGTTTTACCTCTTTATTTGAAAAATGAGATTTCCATATGTTTTGTACACAAATCACAAAAATGAGCGATTTTCGGGCTGACATGCGAAGACAAAAGGACACGTGACTTTGTAATCGTAGGTCCGATTTTCGAAAAAATTCCTTTCAAAAGTTGCGCAAGACTCGAAAGAAAAAAGTCACAAAATTTCAGTGCAAGATTTTCTTGCATTAAAAAATTATCGCGAAAAATGTCGAGGGGGGGGGCTTCTCAAGCCCCCCCCCCCCCCCCCCCCCCCGGGCTAAATAGGGTTAAAAAAAAAAACAACATACGATTGCGATTGGTATAGACCTCTAGATCTATGCCTTATTTATGATATATGGCCAGGGCAGGGCCTAGGCTCGTACTCCAAGATCGGTTGAACTTTTTTAGACCCCTCCCCAGGACGTCGAGATCTATGTGCCCCCCAAACATCAAACTCTGGCTACGGATCAGACTTCAACCCAACCATATTTCAATGAACGGCCACCGAACAAGAAGCAGATAATATTGGTCTTAGTACTGTGACAGAGGCCATGGCCTCAGGAGAAAATTAACAAGGTAAATTCAGTTTCACTGTTCATACTAGGTGAAGGTCTACAGACTTAGTTACAGAGCACGCATAACTTTTCAGCAATTTTGGCTGTGAGATTACAATGTTTTATAGTCCCTAGATTATTGTCACATGTAATTTGACAAATAAAGCCAATAGCCCTCCCACCCCTTACAAACAAAAAACACTTACCTCCCACTCCTTTCGTCATGATCATTATCACAGAGCTGTTCTCTGTCGATGTCTTGCTCTTCAGTAGCAGTAGGCGTTTGTACACTGTCCCAGTCATAGCGATCTGCGTTGTGTGCAATCTTACTTTCGATGGTATTTTCCGCTTTTTTCCATAGATTTGCACATTCCTTGAATTTTTTGAAAGACTTTTCCCTAAGAGGAATAACTCTGCTATGAGTTGCAACAATGTGCATGCAACAAAATCCTGAAATTGCACCCTCACAATCGTCGGCAGATGTGCTGCTGGTAACATCAACGTCCGACAATGAATA
>JAVYIG010017723.1:0-24644 GCA_035222895.1 Strongylocentrotus droebachiensis | reverse complement strand
TCTCTCTCTTTCTATCTCTCTCTCTCTCTCTCCTACTCTCTCTCTCTCTTTTTCTCTCTCTTTCTCTCTCTCTCTCTCACTCACTCTTAACTATCTACTTCTCTCTCTCTCTCTCTCTCTCTCTCTCTCATACACACACTGGTTTTTTATTTATATATATATGCTTTGTCTCTAACACACCAACTCTTTCTCTCTCTCTCTTTTCTACCGTGACAGTGTTTCCATTCGGCCAGGCTCCTGTGTTGATCATTGACAGGAAGGCCATGCCTCATAGTAAGGCAATCAACAGACATCTCGCTCGGGAGTTTGGTAAGTAGGCCCTATACTATTCAAATTTTTAATTAAACATGTCGTTCTGGTAACTCTTGCTAACGTTCATCTATATGACTTGATCCCTTTCAGGTCAGTGAATTTTTAGGGCTAAAGCGATCACGGAATGTTCTTCAAAGTGGCAACAATAATATTTGTTTCTATATTCGAAAAAACGCGGTTTCTGAGAATAATACACATCGGTAGGAAAGTTGAAAAAGTGGCAAATTTTGATTAAAAAATAATGTTTAAAAAAACTTATCCTGTTGCGAATTTTAGAATTTAATGCATTTTCTTCAATTCCTTGTGTCAAATGCAATGTCGTCATGTAACTAGAGTGGACACATTATTTGCAGAAATGTTTGCCCTTTCTTTGCCATGCATGTGGTAAGTTATTAGGGCTCTGAATCACACGTTACTGAGCCAAACCACAACATGTTGAATAATTTTAAATTAAATGTCGGGCGCAAGTTTAATTTGCAGCCATTTAGGGATTTAGGACTTGCGTTTATAACATTTTGGAGCTGCGCACCTTTTTTATGCAAGACATCTAAAACTACTAAAACAACTAACTTCGCAGCTTAAACTTTTAACCAACAAGGATCGTGCATTTAGGACTTGTGTTTAAGTTTTGAAGTTGGACAACTGTTCATGCAAAACGCCCCTGTGCATTTCAACTTTCAGGAAGTAGAAGAGTATTCTATGTATGGTAAAGCGAAGTGATGTCAAAATACCTTGTAATTGTATACAATGTTTGTGATACCATTGGATACGCCTTGTAACAATAATATATGTATTATAAGCTGGCATAGTACTAGCCCACTACCATGAATACCATTACATGATTCACTGAAGAAAATTTAAAAAAAGGAATTGATTTGAATAATATAAGAGAACCAAAATGTGACGTCATACTCGCTAAATTGTCAATAGTCGAGGTTGTTGGTTCCAAACAATTTTGTGCTGAACAATGATGTGATGATCATATGGTGGCCCTGAAGGGACATCGCGAATAGACGAAATCGCGAATTATTCACGACGACATAGGCGACGAAATTCACGATATCGTCAATTTCGTCGTGAATAATTGGCGATAAAATTCATATGATCACACCAGCCCCAAACACTGAATTTGCCCTGTCCCAGGCCTTTGCTTTAATTATTTCGCGGTGAGCCTCATGCGCAGGCCCTTTTGTTTAGAGCCAGTGCCCTGGACGACGGGCGAGGATGACGTAAGCACTTCGGTACTCCATTTATCATTAGAATTTCAGGCTAGTATGGTCCAAAATCTGTTATAAGAGCAACACTTTTCAGGGCACATTTGTTTCTATGATATGCTCTTCTAACCTGACAAAAATAAATCAGAAAACTCATGAACTGTTTTTGATTTTTCCCAGAATTTAATCTCTTTAATGAATGTTTTGTAAATTGATGACTATATTTTGGATGACACGTGTAGGTCTTTACGGTGCCAATAATGAAGAGGCCAGACAAATCGATGTCGTTAGCGAGACCGTTGAGGACATCGTAACGAAGATGTTACCCATACACTTCGAGAAGGACGAAGAAAAGAAGGTACCACTGTGAAAGCAAATAATTTTACTTCTTTAATGTTTGGCGCCAAAAAAGTTGGAGCAATGTGAAACATACCTATACATGTCAGCCTATGTTATGTTTCACTCAATCATTGAGTTATACATGTAAATATGTATTGAAATAATGGAAATAAAAACCACGCTTGAGGGTAAGAGGGGGGGGTGGGGGATGTCATGCTGTAGCGGCCTGTTTCCAGCGTATAATATAGACAGTTCTGCACACCGCACATGCGCCCTGACGACCCGACTACCACCAGAGGGATTTAGGAAATGTTTTGCTTTTCCACGCTGCTTTATGTAGGCCTACTCATTTCTGTTTTGATAAGAAATGTTTTTTCCCCGAGGCAATATGGAACCCATGCACATATTGAAATTATATTTTGAAGTAGCGGTTTTCATTAACAAATATTTCATGATTAAATGTAACTTTTCTTTTTCTTGATGCGTTTTGTCCTTTCTCCATTATTTGTTTATTGCAACCTGCAGGCGGAGTTACTAGAAGCATTCAAGACCGCAGTTAAGCCGTTTCTCTCTTTCCTCAATGAATATGTGGACAACAAACGATTCTTTGTTGGAAATAAGGTAAATTACAATTAATAACCGGTATAAGCAATAAATATGCACGACAGATGGTAGGTAAATCATCATGTAGAGCTTGCCATGTATTTCCAAACATTTGTTGGTTTAATAATGTTTCCGAATACTTAATTCCTGTTCTGCATCTGTATATTCCTAGATGGATGTCTGGTTTCTCTCTCTCTCCACTCTCTCTCTCTCTGTGTGTGTGTGTGTGTCTCTCTCTCTCTCTCTCTCTATCTGCCTCTCTCTCTCCCTCTCTCTCTGTCTCTCTCTCTCTATCTGCCCCCCCTCCCCTCTCTCTCTCTCTCTATCTGTCTCTCTCCCTCTCTTTCTCTCTCAATGTGCTGGGATTAATGGAAGGTCATTATAATAGTCACAATATAAGGTTGGATGGTGGGAAAAGCATGAGTATTGTTCAAAAATTGTGTTGTCATACTTCTTTTCTATAATCATTCCTTAATCGCAACGAAAAGTTTTTTTCTCAGTGATCCTTTCTATCTCCCTCCTCTTACTGCACTTAGAAATGCGGTGATAGATCCATCAAGGGAACTGACTCTGTCTCATTAAGCACGCCCATCGTGACCCTTTCTAAATGTTTTGTGTGTCCCCATTGTTTTTACATTTTCATCAAATTGTAGCCCAAGTATAATAAGGCATGCTAGGCCCGAGTTTAAAACTTTACTCCCCCTTTTCGTTTGCTGGTCTGACAAAATGTGTGCAGAGTTCAAAACTATTCACAGTAATTCCTCTCCCCCTACCCCCCCCCCCCCCCTCAAGACGAAAATCCAATTGAAATCAATTGAACACCGATTGAATTTTAAATTGGTTTCAATTGGTTTCAATTGGTTTCAATTGGTTTCAATTGGTCCAGATTGGTCCAGATTGGCCCTATTGGACCAGGCCCCATTAGACTTGAATGGGACCTCAATAGGTTTCAATTGGACCAATTGGCCTTAAGTTGGACTTCAATTGGTCCAATTAAAACCAATTGAAAACCTTTTAAAGTCTAATGGGGCCGATTGGTCCAATTGAATTCCATTGAAGTCTAATCTATGCTGGTACTCGTCAAAAGCCTTTTCAGCAACTAATGGGGCCAATTGAAACCAATAGAAACCAATAGGACCCATAGAAACTAATAGGACCAATAGAAACCAATAAAAACCAACAGATCTATGTATCTCATGCATATTCATTATTACTTTACACGTGTCACAGAAAAATACTTTTATCATGATTTGTTAAGCAAATTTTGACAATGCTCATTAAGTTTGTGATTTCTATTTTCCTTCGGCAATTATTGACCAATAGATTATTTGTCTGATCATGTTACAATATTACATTCACGTTTTAGCAATAGATATATTGATTATATGATTACTAACCAAGAAACAATATGTAAGGTGATTATATATGTATGTACGAGCCTAGACCTGTTCGAAAGTTAATCTTAAATTTACTTCAAATGATCTATGTGATGGAGTTAATGCAATTAAGATTAGAATATACCTAATTGGTGGACGGTTGCCAATATCGATTATGAAGTATCAGTTTATCACTGGTTCTTCTACCTGGATCGATTACCAATTGAAACCCCATTGAATGTCCCAATTGAATCCCAATAGAATACCAATTGGCAATTTGGAGTACATGGAAAGTGAAACAATGGGTACCTATTGGAAACAATTGGCAATTGGGTCCCCATTAAAACCAATTGCCAGTTGGTTTCAATGGGGACCAATCGGTTTCAATACCCATTGTTTCACTTTCCATGTACTCCAAATTGCCAATTGGTATTCAAAGGGGGACATTCAATGGGGATTCAATTGGATTTTCGTCTTGCCCCCCCCCTCCTCTCTCTCTCTCTCTCTCTCTCTCTCTCTATTTCTCTCTCATTTCCCCCTCCCCTCCTCCCTTCCTCCCTTTCTCTCTCCATCTCACCCTAGTTTTCTTTGTCCATCAAGTTCATCTGTTCTCCGGTCATCTCATGATAGTTGCATCTCTCTCTAATAATAATAATGAATAATACACATCCACAGGCTACCCTTGCCGATGTTACTGTATACACTACGTTGGAATTATGTTCTTAGCATGTTCGGGGAGGATTGTATGACAGTGAGTTGGCCAGGACTTGCCCGATTTTACAAGTACATCACCGAAAACTCCAAACTGGCCGTGTACATCAGGGACCGCCCTGCGACTGCCCATTAATAAATATAAAGTGAGTCCCATTACATCTATTTGCAATTACATTGCTCTTTCTGTTCAGCATGGATAGATATTTTTGTTTTGTCCCCGCTTGTATTCAATTAAATATATTTTTGCATTTTTGCTTGTCCGCCACTCACCCTCTCTTTCTCTCTCTCTCTATCTATCTCTCTCCCATTCTCCCAACTCTCCCACTCTCTCTAATAACAACTGTTTTTTGTCCATCTCTCGTTCTAGCTCTCTACTCCCCACACCCCCTTCCCCCTCTCTTTTTCTCTCTCTCTCTCCTCTCTCTCTCTCTTTTCCGTATATATGTCTTTGCATTTTCTTTCTCTCGTCGACCCTTACACTTCTATTTTTCTTTATAAATTCTCTTGTTTTCCACAGCTAACCACATTTTCCTCGTTTAGCCGAAACATAACTTCCCCTTTAACACGCCGCCACATCTTGACATCTGCCAATTCTTTGTGACCAGTTTGCATGTTTGTCTGCTTCCAATGAAGAGAAGGCACTCTACCCCTCCCCCCCCCCCCCCCCCCCTCCTCCTCTAAATAAGTGGCGAAAAAAGGAGAAGGGTAGGAGAAGAGAGAGAGAGACAGGAATGTGAAGGGGGAAGGGAAACCGTCAAAAGAAGATTAAACGACCCCCATTTACACCCTATCCCTATAAGCAATGGACTTATTAGTTACCGAGTGAGACTGGTAACACCTCCCCCGACTCTTAAAGTCGATGACGGCAAAAATCGTTAACAAAATACGTTTTTTTTAGCAAAGACAAGACATAAAAGCAATGGAAGTAGACAAAATATCGAAAACCTTTCGCTAAGGAGGAAGACGATAACAAAATTCATGGGCAAATCCTGATGATGACATAAATCCAAGAAATGTGAAAGATTTGAAATAGATTGTCACACCTTCTCCATGTCGTTACTCCCCTGTGCGGCCCTGCCCTCTTTCTGCATCTATCTTCACAAATCCAAATGAGGAAAAACACGACTTCTTTTGGTGAATCCCCTGTCCTCTCTCCATTCAATAATTCAAATATAAAATAATCTCGCTTTCTTGTTATTTTTTTTCTTCTCATTTGTCTAAAACTTTTGCAGGAAACTCTGGGTGACGTTGTCGTGTTCTGGATGTTATATTTCATGTGTCCCATGCTTTCATCTGCCGTCACAGATTAACCAGCTTTGCACATCTTCTACAAAGCTCACAGAGTACCTTAAAGAGCGTCCCAACACAACCAACTAAAGAGCTCGCAGCGTATCTTAAAGCCCCACTGCACTACTTATAGCTACTTGCGCCCTCTATATAGCAAACAATGCCTAATCGGGGGGGGGGGGGGGGGGGGGGGGGGGGGGGGGTGGGGGGGGGGGGGGGGGGGGGGGGGGGGGCCCAAATTTGAAATTATGCGATTCAAATATCGGTACGTAATGGTGACCAGCATTGACGTAATGGGTGGGGGTGCAGGGAGGGGCGATTTCCCCCTCCCTCCTCCGCAAAGCGCCGAAGCTTTGACGTTTCATTACATTATTAGAGAAAGAAGACGATTCGTTGTACCATTCTCGACTCTTAATCCTTGTCTGAATTCATTCCCCCCCCTCCCTTCCTGCGCGAAGCGCGGAAGCTTTTACGTTTCATTAAATCATTAGAGAAAGAAGGCGATTCGTTGTTCCGTTCTCGAAAATAATCCTCGTCTGAATTAAGTTTACACCCCCCCCCCCTACCGCGCGAAGCGCGGAAGCTCTTACGTTTCATTAAATCATTAGAGAAAGAAGGACGATTCGTATTACCATTCTCGACTCCTAATCCTTGTCTGGATTCAGTACCCCCCACTCCCCGCTCCTGCGCGAAGCGCGGAAGCTTTGACGTTTCATTAAAATCATTAAAGAAAGAAGACGATTCGTTGTACCGTTCTCGACTCTTAATCCTTGTCTGAATTTCAAACATGTTTTTTCTCTGCTCCTTTTTCTTCCTACGTCCTCTTCTTTTTTTTCTCCTCTCTTTTTTTTGGCCGGCGTTTTTTTTTTTTTTTTTTTTTTTTTGGGGGGGGGGGGAGGGGGGGGGGGCGGCGCCCCCCGCCCAATGACTATCCAGGGGGCAGCGGGCCCTTCCCCCCTCCCCCGCAATAAAAGAGAGAGAGAGAGAAAGAGAGAAGGGAAAGGAAAAGAGGAGAGAAAGGGAAAGAAAGAAGAGGAAGAAAAAAGAGAAAAAGTGGGAAAAGAAGGAGATCGGGGGGGGGGGACCGAAAGGGCCTTGCCTCCCAGCTGATACCTACCCCCCCCCCCCCCCCCGTCAAAAGATAAGAGAGAAGGAAGGTAAGGGAAAGAAAAAAGGAAAAGAGGAGATAAAGGGAAGGAAAAAAGAGGAAAAAGAAAAGAAGGGGGGATATCAGTTGTTATTTTCCCGCAACAAGTTGCCCTTGCCTCCCCCCCACCCCGCCCAAAGGGGGGGGGGGGGGGGGGAGGGAAAGAGGAGAGCTTAAAGGGAAGAAAAACAAGAATAAGAAAAGAAAAGGGTGAAAAGAACGGGGATCAGTTGCGATTAATCCCGCCAAAAAAGGAGGGATCGAAGAGGGGGCCGAAAGGCCCCTTGCCTCCCCCATCAAACTCAAAACAGAGAGAAGGAAGGGAAGGAAAAGGAAAAGAGGAGAGAAAGGGAAAGAAAACAAGAGAAAGATCGGGGGGGGGCACTGGCGTACTGATGGGGGAGGGGGCTAGGGGAAGACAGATGCCCCCAAATATAATTCAAACGTGGTTTATTTCTAATTCGATACCGGTGATTTACAAATGTTGCTGAAATGACATAATTTTCAGACATTTTTCCTCAATCTTTAGTAAATTATACTTTTTTATGCGTTTGTTGGAAATTGGCAAAAGAATAGTAACCTGCCTTTCTCACAAAATAATTAAATAATTGGGTGTCAAAATTTGCTCATCTGACCGTGAATAAATGCATAAAACCCCTGAGCTTCCGGGGGCTCTGCCCCCTGGATTTCACCTAGGGCCCTAAAGCGGGCACCTGGATGCTCATCTGACGGTAACTCAATGCTTAAAACCCCTGCGCTTCTGAGGTCTCCGCCCCCTGGACCTCACGCCAATTAGTGTCCTGCCAGTGTCACAAATAAGGTATCAAAATATTTTCATCTGACCGTAATTAATTGCCTAAAACCCCTGAACTTCCGGGTCTCCGCCCCCTCGAACCCGCCAGGGGCCCTAAGGTGGTCCCTGCATGCTTGTCTGACCGTTATAAAAAGCCTAAAACCCCTGAGCTTATGGGGGGTCCACCCCGTGGACCCCATGCCAATTAGTGACCTGCCAGTGTCACAAATAAGGTATAAAAATATGCACATCTGACCGTAATTTAATGTATAAAACACCTGAGCTTCTGTGGGCTCCGCCCCTTGGACCCCACACCCATTTGTGTCATGCCAGTGTCACAAATAAGGTATAAAAAATATGCTCATCTGACCGTAATTCATTGCCCAAAAACCCTGAGCTTCCGGAGGCTTCGCCCCCCGGAACCCCACGCCAATTCGTGACCTGCCAGTGTCACAAATAAGGTAACAAAATATGCTCATCTGACGGTAATTTAATGTATAAAACCCCTGAGCTTCTGGGGGCTCTGGAGTCCACACCCTTTTGTGTTCTGCCAGTGTTACAAATAAGGTATTAATATGCACATCTGACCGTAATTTAATGTTTAAAACACCTGAGCTTCTGTGGGCTCCGCCCCTTGGACCCCACACCCATTTGTGTCCTGCCAGTGTCACAAATAAGGTATAAAAATATGCTCATCTGACCGTAATTCATTGCCCCAAAACCCTGAGCTTCCGGGAGCTTCGCCCCCCGGAACCCCACGCCAACGCCAATGCTTTGTCACTGAACCATGACTGTACGCAGCGGGGGCTAGGGTAGGAGGCAGTTTCCATAAATAAAAAACAACAAAGAAAATGCAATAAATTTTCAATAATTTATAGCAATTTTACCCCGGTCCCCAACATAAACAAATCCTCTGACGGCCATGCATTATGGCTCAAGGCATGGACACACAGAGGATATTTTTATGTTGGGAACTAGTTGATAAGCATAGTAGCATACACATGCTTTAGCAGTCACGCAAAACACACATTGTCAAATTATCATTCAATAAAATCAGAGAATGTATACTATTATCTAGATCTATTATTTTTAAATTATTTTTAAAATAATTCCATAAATTGGGGTAAAACAAAAATATTCCAACTTTATGAGCGACAGTGTATGACAGTTTCATCATTGTTACTACAAACAGTACACTTCTTGTCAGCCACTACACCAAATCTTAACAAACTGTCCTTCATATATAATATTCTATTTAAAATCTTGATTTGAAACCACCTCATGTTGATATCTATTGTTGACTTAAATGGAATTTGACAGTACGAATTTGACAGTACAGAAAGGATACATGGTTAGCATAACTAAATATAGAAAGGAATTGTAAAGTGTACGCAGCCATTGCAATCACTGATCTATTTATTATAAAAATCATGACATATGATTAAAAAATGACTAGTACTACAAGGAATGGCAAATAAGATAATAAAAAGACATAGAAAAATAGTACCTCATGAATTATAAAGTTGGCATAAATGTTTCAAAAATGAAAGACTGTTATGTTTATTACTGAGGCATATGCATGTTTGATAAGGTTAAAGGTTAAAAGTTTTAAATAAAAACAGATTTAGCTACTAACTTGGTGAAGGGACATAATGTTTGCTAGTCATGAAATAAATGTATATAACCTTAAAAATATCGCATTTTGTTTTCAGATAATTTTCAATTCATATCAATATTTTTGTAAGATGTTTTTCACTGTAACACCTTACTAACATCTTAGCATCTAACACTGGAATTATTTTAATTTACAATCTTATACAATAATTTAATCGACTTTTTACATGAAAAGAACCCCAATGAGATAACTATAAACGATAGACGAGGTTTCAATATCGAACGCTCCTAATAGAATATTCTACAAAATTAGACACGAGCTTGATACATTTCCCGAATATTAACCATTTTCAGATAAAGTCAAATTTTGTTTCCATCTTTAAATTTTCTTACATCAAATAGGCCAATATTTCATTTCATAATTATGCACTTTTGTAATAATTTTTCAAACATTTCGTTGACTGAATCATATTTATTACCTACTTTATACATGTTACTAATAAAAAGCATCTTTAAAAGAAAATTCGCTTAAGATTACAAAATATTTTTCAGATTATCAGTTAATTTATGTTTCCATCTTTACATTTCTTGGCATCAAATACATTCTACTTGATAACTATGCACGTTTACAACAAATTTCCGACCACTTTGCTGACGAAATTATTTGGTTTACCTTCTTTATACAAGTTTTAAATCACAAGCACTTTTAAAAGAAAATTCGTTAAGCATTACAAATATTTACAAAATCATATTTACCTAGAACAACAGTAAACACCAGTCTACACTAGTACATTCCTACCAGAAAAGAATAATACCGATTAATATTTGTGATAATCAAGACAAATAAATTATCGTTTACCGCCCATTTTTCGCCCTTTTCTTGCCACCAGAGGATCCAGCAGCCTTCCTTTTTCTACCTTGCCTTTGACTAGTAGATGGCCTTTATTAGAAGAAAAGAAATACACAAATTAGAGATACATGTCAATGACAACAGTTGACCGCGCTCTCGGTGGTTGAAACATATCAAAAATAGAAGAAAAAAAGTAAAATATGAAAATTAAAAAAGCCCGGCGCCCCCCCCCCCCCCCCCCAAAAAAAAAAAAAAAACAAAAACATTTGCCTTTCCTTTACAATAGTAACGTGATTCAGCCGAGCTGTTTCATTAACCAATTTAACTAATGCCCCAACTTGTGGCGTAGTTATTCTTAGGGCATGTGCGAATGCGCACGCTCCCATCGAAAAAAAGGGGTAGATTACACCCAACAGATCGAGGGGATAGAGGCTGGGCAAGGAATTTAAAAGGGAGATGAATCGTCCCCTCACCCAAAAGCATTGTTCTCTCGTATTTCACCCACCTTGTATTAACAGTGCCCACTATGAAATCAGTGCTTTCAATGATTGTGGACGGTCATCTTTGTCACTGTTCCAGTCATTGTGGAGCCTTTGACCTTTGACCTTCCAGAGGCATTGATAGTTTGAGCACCTCCTCTCTGATGGACTGTTGCAGGTTCTATAAAATGAATGAAGGATGTTATCTATTATAGTTGGAAACATAAGCATCATCATCATCATCATCATCATCACCATCATTACCACCACTACCTTCGTCATCATCATGTTACATCAATCAGCAATTGTAAAGAAGCACTCGTTACATGTAAACAATTCAAAATAACGTCTTTAAAAAAGTGGGCATTAAGACTATAGTTCTTTTTGTTGCATGGGGAAAGTAGTGGCTCGTGCAAGTAGATCGTTGTCGTGGCTGTGATATCGGAAAATTTTAATATAAAAAGGATATAAATATAAATCAATTATACTTTGAGTTAATTTTGGGAAATTACTCTTATAATTGAAAAGACAGTGGAATTCAAAGGGAAATAACGGGTTAGAATCGCCACATTAAATGATAAATATCAAACACACGATCGTGCCATGAAAGAGGTCTATTTGGACTAGCCTTACTTGTTGAATTCTATGTTCATAATCTTTTATTCTAAAATTGATTATTACCCGTTCCAAGAAAAGAAAAAAACACTTACTGCGCTTTCTTTTTGGACGACTACCCGACGGTGCAGCTGCGAATTTACAAAATTAAAACATAATAAACAATTAGCTGTCATGCCGAGTATTGATTACAAAGTGTCTTTTACACAAGTTTTCCATGAAAATTGTATAGAGAGAAAGAGGGAGAGAGGGATAGTGAAAGAGGGAGAGAGAGAGAGAGAGAGAGAGAAAGAGAGAGAGAGAGAGAGAGAGAGAGAGAAATGAAGTTAGGCATATAAGTCAAAGACCGCCTAACCCCCTCCAACTAAAAGGTACCTTCGACATCCCCCTCCGAGTTTTAAGGACTAAGAAATTAACCTTCAATATCAGCACATTACCATATATAGCCTTATCAAGAGGATGTTTTCTTCTTCTTCAAATACATTTATTGTTCTATTCTAATCGCCGGTTATTCAATACCGTGTTAATCAATGAAATAATCCAGAATAATCTTATGACTAACTAAAATGAAACAAATCGAAACAAATTGTTTACCCTTCATTAGGAAAAAATTATATCCGTTTTCTACATATTGTGTATGTGTGTAATTGGGTTTTTACAGACGTGTATCAATCAGATATGATTATTTACGTCTGGGAATTAACCTTTTAACGTCACCATCTGAAAGACCTGACTCAGTTACGAAAATGCGTCCTCGGCTGACAGGCGCACGCCACAACGCCCCGTTGTATACATGTATATCCCTTCTTTTATCTTTCGCATTATATATCATTGCAAGATAGTATGATTGATTGATATGAGTGATTGAAATTAATTACTTAACAACAAGTATTTGCCTAATTACCTTCATCAGATTCCTCATGAACTGCATCTAGGGTGAATTGAATTAATTGGATCGAAAAGAAAATGATATGTGTAAAAAGCTTCCATCATGATATCAAATGTCTTATGCATTTCTAATTTTCTGTAAAAATGATGGTAAATCAATTAAAAGTACGTCATGAACAGTTGCATCTTGGAGAACTGATTGTAAGTATGTGTTGCAGATTTGTCAAAATGCATATATTTTGTAAAATGGGCGCAAAACAATATAAATCATGTTGAACACACTTAATGGTAACTGCTTGGCTTGAAACGTTCTACAATTACCGTGGTTGGTAAAAATGATCACAGATTGACCGTTGTCGTGGTTGTGATATTGGAAAATTTCAAGGATATATTATAAACGGTATTCAATTATATTTTTAGTTGTATTTAGAGAAATGACTCTGAGAGTTCAGAAGACAATGAAATTCAAACGGAAAGTACTAGTAACATGATGGCGATGATGATGATAATTAATGGCGTGTAAAAAGTATCCAACGTAGGGAGTCAACGTATTTTCTTGTCTGCAGGCCTAGGTAAAGAATACGTTTAAAAAAATTGAAAATATGGGCATTCTGTGGTAAATTAAAGATTATTTGTCTTTCACAGGTTGAAAAGTTGAAAGTTTGTCGTGCTTTTTGTTTAAATCCCATAGTTAGAATCGCCACATTGAACGATAAATTTCACATTAATTACACATTTAGTAGCAGATATTGCCACGTTGCCCCATCTTCATTTGAACTGTATCTACAGGGTGAATTGAATGATTTGAATTGAAAAGAATATGTTATATGTATAAAGCTTAAATTATGATACCAGATGTCCTATGCAAATCTAATTTTCGTTGAAACTTACGGTAAACCAATTCATTATTCATCATAAACAGTAAAATGGAGTACTGACTGTAGGTTTGCGCTGGAGGTTTGTCAATGTGCATATATTTTGTAAATATTTTGTAACAAATCTTGATTGAGATAATAAATGATAAATGTTTGCCCGAAACGTTCTGACTGACTCATAAAAATGACAATTTGAAGATCATAAGGATATGAATATCTTTGCAAACAGTTATCATTTCATTTACACTGTACGTTAAAACGATCACCGATTTACTATAACATTCACTTATATATATTTTTTGAATATATACACGAAATCATCAACAACACTTGTAAATTCATATTTTGTGTGCTAAACATTTTCTTGTTTCATGTATGAGAAATGCTCGGTTACTCTGTTTTTTAAAAGAAATAGAAAATTATATAGCATTATCTTAGCAGCAGCAAACCGATATGTTTCGCTTATTTGAGATTCTCCCTTAAAGGGACATTTAGCGTCACCATACTTTTCAAAGATCAGATTAACACTTCTAGCATGCTAAATTGAGCCTTTATAGTGTTGGATACAACATGTTCAAAATGTTAATCCACCATTTCAAAAAATTGGTCACGCCTGTACCCTTTCGAATAATTTAGCATATTGGTATTTAGAGTGCAGCTATCAAACAAATAAATATTGGTACCTGAAATAGCTGGTACTCGCTGTTAACATATATTAATATAAAAATTGAAATTGAAATTTGTTTAAAATTGTTAACTATAACATGCTTACAAAATTGTCTACTAATTATAAACAGATTAAGCTACTGATTTGGTGAAGGGACATCGTCATGTTGTCATGAAATAAATGTATCAAACGGAATCATAAATCTCGAAACATTTTGTTGACGGAATCATTTTGTTAATCTACTTTATACATTTTATAAATCGAAAGCATTTTTAAAAGGAAAATTCGGTACAAAAACATTTACAAAAATGTTTACTTTAGTACAAAAGTAGACACCAGTATACACCAGTACGTTTCTACCACAATAGAATGATTTAGCTGATTATTTGTAATCATCGAGACAAATAAATTTTCGTTTACCGCCCATTTTCGCCCTTTTCTTGACACCAGAGGATCCAGCAGCCTTCCCTTTTCTACCTTGCCTTTGACTAGTAGATGCCCTTTAATAGAAGAAAAGAAATACACAAATTAGGGATACATGTCAATGACAACAGTTGACCGCGCTCTCGGTGGTTGAAACATATTACAAATAGAAAACATACTAAAATATGTAGTTATACTTAGGGCATGTCCGAACGCGCACGCTCCCATCGAAAAAGGGGTAGATTACACTCAAAAGAGGGGCAAGGAAATTAAAAGGAAATTTAAAAGGGAGATGAATCGTCCCCCTCCCCAAATTAGACAGAGGGGTAAAATAGAGGCTAGGCAAGGACATATGAAAAGGAGACGAATCGTCCCTCACCCAAAAGCATTGGTCTCTCGTATTTCACCCACCGTGTACTAACAGTGCCCCCTATGAAATCAGTGATTTCAATAGCTAGGATAATGCTACGCCAGTATTCTTAATCATTTCAGATGACCAACTTCTTAGTTCCTAAATTTTTTGGGAAAAAATAATGTCCTTAAAATCATATTCCTTTTATTTTGCCTTGAGAGGATTATTTCCACTTGAGTCATAATGAGAGACATATCTACAAACTCGTTTGCTTACTCAGCTGGATGATTGTGGACGGTCATATTTTTCACCGTTCCAGTCATTGTGGAGCCTTTGACCTTTGACCTTCCAGAGGCATTGATAGTTTGATCACCTCCACTCTGATGAACTGTTACAGGTTCTGTAAAATGAAAGAAGGGTGTTATCTATTATAATTAGATACATAAGCATCATCATCATCATCACCTTCATTATCACCGTCACCTTTGTCATCAACATGTTACATCAAGCAGCACTTGTAAAGAAGCACTTTTTAAAAATGTCGTCTTTAATAAAGTGGGCATTGTGACTAGTTCTATTGATCCTGTATAGTTATCATGGTATAAGCATTTGCATGGGGAAAATTGTGGCTGGTGCAAGTTATTACAGACGGATCGTTGCCGCGATTGTGATAAAGGCAAATATTAATTATACTTTGAGTTGTATATAATGAAATGACTCTGATAGTTCAGAAGATGATGGAATTCAAGGGGTAAGTACAAGTAAGAGGATGGAGAAGGCCTATCCAACGTAGGGAGGAGTCGATATATTTCTTTGGCTACAGGCCTAGGAAAAGAATACGTTCAAAAATGAGAGAAAGATTTTTTTCTCAGTACGTAATTTCGTGGTAAGTTACAGATAAATTGTCTTTCACAGGTTGAAAGTTAAAAGTTCTTTTATACTTTCTGTTCAAATTACCTAGTTAGAATCACTACATTAAATGATAAATGTCTAACAAATGATCGCGACATGAATGAAGTCTATGTAGACTAGCTCTAATGGCTAATGGCCTTTTGTTTAAAAATTGATTATTATCCCATCTAAGAAAATATTACTTACTGCGCCCTCTTTTTGGACAACTACCTGACCATGCATAATAATATGTATTTACGAAATTAAAGCAAATTAAACGAATAGCTGCCATGTCGAGTATGGATTGCAAATTGTCTTTCTAAACAAATTACCCATACAAGATAGTATAGAGAGAGGGAGTAAGAGAGATAGAGAGGGGGAGGGAGAGAGAGAGAGAGAGAGAGAGAACAGACGTTGGGAAAATAAGTCAAAGACCACCGCTTTTGTAATAATGAAGAAGAAAAAAAATGGAATCTTATGATCAAATCAGGGGAAACAAATCGATAGACATCTTAAGTATTAATAAGGAGCAAATTGTATGTTTTTTCTTCGTTCATCTTTCATATTAGATACTTTTGCCAGAGACTTATTGATTTAACTACATGTAGATTAATGCATTAAACACAAGTATTTGTCTAATCACCTTCATCTGATCCCTCCTCTTCTTAATCAGATTCATCTTAATAACGTTTAATAAAGACAATGATATATGTATGAAGCTTAAATCATGATATCAAATGTCCCATGTACATCTAATTTCTTTGTGAAAATGACGATAAATAAAAGTGCGTCATGAGCAGTACCAACATGGAGAACTGATTATAGGTAATTACTGCAGGTTGGTCAATGTGCATATATTTTGTTTAAATGGGCACAAAACAAAACCACAAACACCTTCCCCATCCCCCTCCCAATTTAAGGACTCAGAAATGTTATATAGCAAAAGTATATTGCCACATAGCCCTATCTTATTTGATAGAAAGTTGTTTTCACTGCTTATTCAATACTGTGTAAATCAATGAAAGATTATTCTAAAATCTTATGATCAAATCAGGCAAAACAAATCGATTAATACTTTTACTATTTATAAGTATCAAATGATATAGTTTTTCTAGATACATCGCTTTGTTCATCTTTTGTATAAGATATCATTGCAAGAGATTAATTGATTTAACTGAATTAATGAATTCAAAGCAAGTGCTTGCTTTATCATCTTCATCAGATTCTTCCCCTTCTTCATGAAATTCATCTATAACGTGAATTGAATGAATATGCAATTGAAAAGAAAACTAAATATATATGAGTTTATAATGCTTAAATCATGGAAGCAAATGTCTTATGAATATCTGATTTCTCTGTTAAAATGACAATACATCAATTTAAAGTGCGTCATGAACAGTAACATCATGGAGAACTGATCGTAAGTGCTGCAGGTTTGTCAATGTGCATATATTTTGTAAAATGGGCGCAAAACGAAAATTAATTTTTAAAAATTGATAAAGATACTAAATGATAAATGCTTGACTTGACACGTTCTGACTCAAACAAAATTACAATTTTAAATTATGAAGATATGAATATATTTACTAACAGTTATCATTTCATTTACACTTGTGATTTGAAATGATACCTTGGGTGGCTCGTATTATATTTGGCGCTGAAAATAATTCTACACTTAGAAAATCATTGCAAGATATGAATTGATTCAAGTAAGTTACTGAATTAAAACCAAATATTGCATAATCACCTTCATCCGATTCCTCCTCTTCTTCACGATCTTCATCTGTAGGGTAAATTTGATGAATTGAATTGAAAAGAAAATAATACATGTATAACGCTTAATTCACGTTATCGAATGTCCTTTGTATTTCTACTTTTCTTTGAAAATGGCGATAAATCAATTTAAAGGAGATCATGAAAAGTAACATCGTGGAGAACTGATTATAGAAAAGTGTTGAGGGGTTGTCAATGTGCATATATTTTATAAATGGGCACAAACAAAAAATCTTGATTAACACACTAAATGATAACTGCTTATCTTGATAAAATAGTTTCTTCTTTTGATAAAAATTTCACTGGTTATTCAATACTGTGTAAATCAATAACAATTATTCTGGATATTATGATCAAATTGGGCAAAATAAATCGATTAATATTCTTACTACTCATCAGTAGCAAATTATAAAGGTGTTTTAGACACATCGCCTATTTCATCTTTTGTATTAAATATCATTAAAAGAGATTAATTGATTTAACTGAATTACTGAATTAAAGACAAATATTTGCCTAATCACCTTCATCAGATTCCTCCCCTTCTTCATGAACCTCAACTATAGGGTGAATTGAATCATTGAAATTGCAACATAAATCTTGATTAACACACTAAATGATAAATGCTTGGCTTGAAACGTGCTAACTGAACATGAAAAAAAAATGACAATTTAAAAATCGTAAAGATATTAATATAGTTACGAACAGTTATCATTTCATTTACACTTGTGATTTGAAAATCAGTCTACAATGAGCATTGACCTCGGATGAAAATAGTGTTAAATAATGTCTATGAGTAGTTGCTGTATATTCCTCAAGGTTTTTTGTTTTTGTTGTTGTTTTTGGAGTAAATAAGGTTGTGTTGTCCTTATATCTTTAATATTGACATATTTAGATATCACGATTTACCATTTGCAAAGTGCTCCGCTACTATGGTACATAGTGCACCAGTTTCAGATCAGATTAACACTTCTAGCATGCTAAATTGAGCCTTTATAGTGTTGGATACAACATGTTCCAAATGTTAATCCACCATTTCGAAAAATTGGTCACGCCTGTACCCTTTCGAATAATTTAGCATATTGGTATTTAGAGTGCAGCTATCAAACAAAAAAATAATGGTACCTGAAATGGCTGGTACTCGCTGTTAACATATATTAATATAAAAATTGAAATTGAAATTTATTTGAAATTGTTAACTATAAAATGCTTACAAGTTTGTCTACTATTTATAAACAGATTAAGCTACTGATTTGGTGAAGGGACATCGTAATGATTGTTTGTCATGTTGTCATGAAATAAATGTATAAAACGGAATCATAAATCTCGAAACATTTTGTTGACGGAATCATTTTGTAAATCTCCTTTATACATTTTATAAATCGAAAGCATTTTTAAAAGGAAAATTCGTTACAAAATATTTACAAAAATGTTTACTTTAGTACAAAAGTAGACACCAGTATACACCAGTACGTTTCTACCACAATAGAATGATTTAGCTGATTATTTGTAATTATCGAGATAAATAAATTGTCGTTTACCGCCCATTTTCGCCCTTTTCTTGACACCAGAGGATCCAGCAGCCTTCCTTTTTCTACCTTGCCTTTGACTAGTAGATGCCCTGTATTAGAAGAAAAGAAATACACAAATTAGGGATACATGTCAATGACAACAGTTGACCGCGCTCTCGGTGGTTGAAACGTATTGCAAATAGAAAACATACTAAAATATGTAGTTATACTTAGGGCATGTCCGAACGCACACGCTCCCATCAAAAAAAGGGTAGAGTACACTCAAAAGAGGGGCAAGGAAATTTAAAAGGCAATTTAAAAGGAAGATGAATCGTCTTCCTCCCCAAATTAGACAGAGGGGTAAGATAGAGGCTAGGCAAGGACATATGAAAAGGAGACGAATCGCCCCTCACCCAAAAGCATTGTTCTCTCGTATTTCACCCACCTTGTATTAACAGTGCCCACTATGAAATCAGTGATTTCAATATCTAGGATAATGCTACGCCAGTATTCTTAACCATTTCAGATGACCAACTTCAGAGTTCCTACATTTTTTGGGAAAAAATCATGTCCTTAAAAATCATATTCCTTTTATTTTGCCTTAAGAGGATTATTTTCACTTGAGTCATAATGAGAGACATATCTACAAACTCGTTTGCTTACTCAGCTGGATGATTGTGGACGGTCATATTTTTCACCGTTCCAGTCATTGTGGAGCCTTTGACCTTTGACCTTCCGGAGGCATTGATAGTTTGATCACCTCCACTCTGATGAACTGTTACAGGTTCTGTAAAATGAAAGAAGGGTGTTATCTATTATAATTAGATACATAAGCATCATCATCATCATCATCATCACCTTCATTATCACCGTCACCTTCGTCATCACCATGTTACATCAAGCAGCACTTGTTAAGAAACACTTGTTAAAAAGGTCTTCTTCAAATAAAGTGGGCGTTTTAACTAGTTCCTTTGATCCTGTATAGTTATCATGGTATAAGCATTTGCGTAGGGAAAACTTTGGCTGGTGCAAGTTATTCAAGACTGATCGTTGCCGCGGTTGTGAAATAGGCAAATGTCAAGGATATATTATGAATGGATTGTAATTATACTGGGATTTGTAGATAGTGGAATGACTCTGATAGTCCAGAAGAAAAAAGAATCCAAGGGGTAAGTTCTAGTAAGAAGGTGAAGATGGCCTATCACAGGTAGGGAGGAGTCGACCTATTTATTTGGCTGCTGGCCTGGGAAAAGAATACTTTTCAAAATGTATCTCAGTATTTCGTAGTGGGTCACAGTCTTTCAGAAAATTTGTCTTTCACAGGTTGAAAGTTTGTTCATACTTTCTGTTTAAATCCCCTAGTTATAATCGTCACATTAAATGATAAATATCTAACACACAACCGCGACATGAATGAGGTCTATGTAGATTTGCTTTACATGATGAATGTCATGTTAATGGTCTTTGATTCTAAATATGATTATTATCCATTCCAAGAAAAAAACACTTACTGCGCTTTCTTTTTGGACGACTACCCGACGGTGCAGCAACGAATTTGCAAAATTAACACATAATAAACAAAAAGCTTTCATCCCCAGTATTGATTACAAAGTGTCTTTTACACAAATTGTCCATGAACATCGAATAGAGAAAGGGAGAGAGGGAGATTGAAAGAGGGAGAGAGAGAGAGAGAAATGACATTAGGAATAAGAGTCAATTAAAGACCGCCCTACCCCCTACAACTAAAAAGTACCTTCCACATCCCCCTCCAAATTTTAAGGACTCAGAAATATACCTTTAATATCAGTATATTGCCATATAGCTCTAGCTGTATCTAAAGGATTTTTTGTTTCTTGTTCAATTACATTAATTGTTTTATTCTAATCATTGGTTATTCAATACTGCGTAAATCAATGCAATTATTCAGAATAATCTTATGATCACATCAGGCAAAGGAATTCGAACAAATTGTTTAACTATTCAGGAGAAATTATATTGGTTTTCTACATACATGTACATTCATTTACTGTTTAAGTCTTTCGCATTATTTATCAATGTAAGAGAGTAATTGATTTAAATAATAACTAAATTAACGAATTAATAACAAGTATTTGCCTAATCACCTTCATCAGATTCCTCATGAACTGCATCTATAAGGTAAATTGAATGAATTGGATTGAAAAGAAAAATGATATGTGTATACAAACAAAAAACTGGTATAAAGCTTCAATCATGATATCAAATGTCTTATGAATATCTAATTTTCTGTAAGAAAGACGATCAATCAATTGAAAGTGGGTCATGAACAGCTACATCGTGGAGAACTGATAGTAGATGAGTGCTGCAGATTTGTCAATGAGCAAATATTTGGTAAAATGGGCGCAAAACAAAAATAAATCTTGGTGAACACACTAAATGATAACTGCTTGGCTTGAAACGTTTTACAATTATCGTGGCATGTAAAAGTGATCAAAGATTGGCCGTTGTCGTGGTCGTGATATCGGAAATTTCAAGGATATACCATAAACGGATTGGTAATCAATAATATTGTGAGTTGTATTTAGAGGAATGACTCTAATATTTCAGAAGACAATGAAATTAAAAGGGAAAGTATTAGTAAGATGATGGCGATGATGATGATAATTAGTGGCGAAGGCCTATCCAACGTAAGGAGTCGACGTATTTCCTTGTCTGCAGGCCCAGGTAAAGAATACGTTTAAAAATATATAACATAATATCGGCATTTTAAGGTAAGTTATAGATAAATCGTGCTTTCTGTTTAAATCCAGTTGTTATAATCGCGAATGATAAATTTCTAACACACGATCGAGACATAAATGTGGTCTATGCAGACTAGCTTTACCTAATGGATTTCATATTGGTGGTCTTTTATTCTGAAAAAATAAATCATTATCCATTCCAAGAAAAAAACAATACTTACTGCGCCCTCTTCTAAGACGAATACCCGACGGTGCGTCTGAAAATTTATGACATTAAATAATAATAAAGAAATAGCTGGCATGTCAGATATGGATTACAAAGTGTCTTTTAACACAAATCAATCAAAAAAGGTAGTATAGAGATAGCGAGAGAGAAAGAGAGAGAGAGAGAGAGAGAGAGAGAGAAAGAGAGAACTTACGTTAGGCATAGAAGTCGAAGACCGCCCCTACCCCTGTCCCTTACCCAAACTAAAAAGCCACTTTCACATCCCACTCCCAATTTAGGGACTCACAAAGACACATTTAGCAGTATATTTCCACATAGTCCCAGCTTCATTTGAACTGTATCTACTGGGTGAATTGATTGATTTGAATTGAAAAGAAAATGATATATTTATAAAGCTTAAATCATGATATAAAATTGTCCTATGCATATCTAAATATCTGTGAAAATGACGATAAACCAATTGAAAGTTCGTCAAGAACAGTAACATCGTGGAGAACTGATATAGGTAAGCGCTGTAGGTTTGTCCATGTGCATATATTTTGTGAAATGGGAGCAAAACACAAATGATACTCTAATACTCAATGATAAATTCCTTGCCCGAAACGTACTTACTAACTCATCAAAATTTAAGAATGATAAAGATATGAATATATTTACGAACAGTTATTATTTGATTAACACTTGTGATTTGAAATTTAAAAATAAAATGAAAATACATAATATACTTCCTTTTATTATTAGAGAACGTTAATGTTTACAGAGTATTTCAAAATAGTGATCGGTAGAAAAAAAACATCCGTACAGTAAGATTAACACTTTCACGTTTCTATAGGGTAAAGGATAACAGATTTTACAATCTTGATAATTAATATATATTTTTCGAATATATACGAAAAATCATCAACATCAGGAATCGTAATATAATTGTTTGCATTTTCATGGTATTTTTGACACAGAATGATTTTTTCTTCCTTTCAATCTATTTCATTGTAAAGAAAAGATAATCAATGCATCTTTCTTTCTTTTTTTACCTGAGAGTGTTTTAATTTCACTTCTGCCAGCTTGCCCCGTGCCCATAGCCGCTTTGCCTGTAGTATATACAAATGAAATGTGTGATTGAGAATAGTCCAAACATATAATCACTATAATTCTCAATGCAATATCCTAGAATGTGAACTACAATGATGTGTCTATTGTAGACCTACATTATATCAGAACCTTGGGATTCTTCTCCTCTATCCTATTTTCTTCCCAGATAGGCTCATCTCCGGTTTACACTTGTGAATTCATAGTTGGTGTGCTCCACTCTTTTTTATTTATGTATAAAAAAAGGATGTTTTACTCTATATTTTTTTTAAATAGAGAATTATATAACGTTTTTTAAGCAGTAGCAAACCAATATGCTTCGCCTATTTGAGACTCTTCCTTAAAGGGACATGTAAATAAAATGCTAAATCACCACTTGAAAGGGCACAAGAGTGCCCACTTTTTCAAAGGTCAGATTAACACTTCTAGCATCCTAAACTGAAACCTTTACAGTGTTGGATTAAACATTAACGAAGTATTAATCTACCATTTTGAAAAAAAATGGTCACTCCTCTCCCATTTTTAATTGTTAAACATTTTGGTATTTAGATTGCAGCTATTACAAATTAAATATTGGTACCTGAGGTGGTTGGTACTTGCAGTTGCCATACTAATATATAATTTGAACTTATTATTGGTTTGAAAGTGTTAATTATAACATGCTTTACAAGTTTGTCTACTAATTGTATAATATCATCAATCAATGAAATTCAAAATTATTCCATTAGGCCTTAAGCAGCAGTGAGATGTTAGTTGTTTCTTTTAATTCATATCAAATCAAACCTAAGACCCTTCTGTAATTCTATTCCGTTTTCCAAAATGTAAATAAGAAATGCAAGGATATCAGTTTGGTAGGTACATGCATGCATCTAAAAACTATTGATTGCCATGATATTATATACTAAAACACAACAAATGGGAGAGAGATGAAAAAGATTATTCAGATGGGTTAGAATAGTAGTTAACAATATAAAGGGATTAAGGAGACAGGGAGAAGGGGGAAAGAAAGGGAGAAAGATGTAGAGGGGGTACGAGAGACAGGGGTGAAGGTGGAGGGGAGATGAGATAATTATGATAATAATGATCTTAATAATTATACTTCCAAATAACACAATCCTGAATACACAATGAGATTATGATAAAATATATGGATCACAAAATAATCCAATCATGCAACCTAATGTCTAAATATTTATATCACTTTAAATTTAATTTTTTGTAATCGTTAAGAAACTGACATTACAGGTAATGACATATTTATTTAATAAATATTCCAGGAAATAATTTGAACGATATTATTTCCTTTTCCTGGTTTAAAATGCATATAACATGCAGTATGACATTAATTTGTTTATCATACCTCCCAAATGTTTTTCAGCTAGCCTGGCTAAGCCTGCGTCTTCCAGCGCTTTCTTCAGGATTGGCCGCTGTTGTTCTTCTTGAGTGATCTCATCCCGCCAATCCCGTAGCATTTGCCTGGTTCCCTGATACGTCACTTTAGCATCCGCATGGTTGCGAGCCTTATAGGCATCTATGGTTTCATACTCACAACCGAGATTAAGACCCAGTCCGTCTAATTTTGGGTTGATGCCAATACCTTTGGCAAGGGCTTCTATTTCCATATTTGTTATGGCGGACTGCATGTTTAATACTGCCATGGATGCCACAAAAAAGGTACAATAATTTGTTTAATTTTCTTCTGAGAATAAATCACAAAAATGATTAATATAAGCACATGTTTTGCACCAAAAGTGAGCCAATTTCTTGTTTTAGAGGTTTTGACAAGAGAAACTGATAATTTCATGAATTTCTATACTGCTATTCACCATAAAATCTCGAAAAAAATAGCAGTCCAAAGCACCGCCAATGGCTTGGGGGAAATATGCTTAAAA